>VWYH01004277.1:26417-190979 GCA_013399365.1 Pampusana beccarii | reverse complement strand
TTTTTTTTTTTTTTTTTTTTTTTTTTTTTTAGGAAAAAGATACAAATATTTTAAATGTCCCATGCAAAAATAAAATAAAATCAAACAAAAAGTACACAGTATGGTTAGGAGTTATATTCTGAATTCCTGTATAGTAGTTTGGTGGGTTTGCATTCTGGAATTATAATTTTCAACAGGAGATTTGTTAAGACATACTTAATGTATAAATGCTGATACACACTGCTGGAAATCTGGTAACTAACTGCATTTTTGAGTAAGAACATGTCTTGACACTTTCCTTTGGATTATCTTCAACCTTGTTAAGTTAGAAAAATTATTCCTTAACAACACATACAGAAGATTCCTTCCCATTTGAGACACAGTTTATTCTAAAGGGTTAAAATGTCTTGTCTAAATGAAGCAGGTGAAAAGGGCAGTGAAGTGAGATGTAAAGTCTTAAAAGCGGTCAGGTAAAGGTCATCCTTTGCCAGTTGGCTTTGACAAACATCAGCTTAAAAGGGCATGTCTGACTTCAGAAGGAAAATTGTTAAATATTTTGTTTAAAATACAGTTTTGTAAGAAACAAAGCTTTTGAAAAAATATGTATTAAAAATGTAAATGAATGAAGCAACTGAATTTTCCTTTGCAACCACTCTTTAAAAACACCAAGAACACTGGAAAAGCAACCCCTCAATCTATTTAGATTTTATGAAAATGAAAATTTTATTGAAATGTTGAACAAACATATTAAGAAGTATGTTCAAATGGATTTACTAAATTCATATTTTCATTCACAATTAAAAATAGATAATTTAGTCCTGATTGGCTGACTGAACTACACAACTTAGAATTTTAGCTCTTGCTAATGTCATTTCGTAATTTGTAATGTATCGACAAAAATCAACACTGGCATTACAGGCATCTCATTTATACCCTCTGTTCCATTCTGTCATTTAGAGGTTTTGGGTTTTTCTTACAGTTTCTTGTGAGTCAACATTTATCTATTGGAGGTTGAAAGAATTCACTTATATTTCTGAGACTTACTCTCGTAAAAATTGGAAAAGACTGAAAAAAGAAAAAAAATTACTGCAACTCAATTTAAAAAACCTGACTACATGTGAATCACTACCTTAAATGCATACCAAAACCACTCTGTACAGACATGACAGTCAAGATAATTAAGATACATGGCTCTCACCCTCCCACTAACCTAGGAACTGGCAGACTAAATTATACTATAAATAGAAATGAGATTGTGTCACACACCAGTATAAGCATTAAAAAAAAGAAACACCTTACCAAAATTGTGGTGACAACCACTGTTCTGTTCTCAATGGCTGAAGTGTCATTTCCAAGTGTTGGCTCATGCTGAATCAAAACTAATTTATCCATGTCATTCCAATAACCAACCTGCAAAACAAAATGTGTACAATTTGAAGTAGAAAAGTCAACATTCTGTATATTTACAAATATAAATGATTATAAGAACAACAGAGTGATCTGAAGAGAATTTTGTACCAAAGAGAGTGCTGTCATGTTCATAGACAGGTAGACAGGGGTAGGTATCTAACACTTTTTGGGTATAGCATCTTGCACCACTGCTGCACAGTATCAGACCTGGTTTCGCTGCCTCTCAGCTGTTCCTGAACAACCTCAGCTACTTACTTTGACCAGAGATACAATGTAAATGCCATTCACAATAGTTTGAAGTCTTCCTGGGGCGTAAACATAAGAATTTTTTGATTTCCACAAACAATTTTTCATTCACTAATCCTCCAGATCTTCTGGTCTTAGACAGAGAAGTGAAAGACATCTGGATGACAGCTTTGCAATTCAATGGCTGATCTCAATTCCCTGCTCCACCATGGGCCTCCCAGGAGACCCCAACCCAGGGACTTCCACCAGGCTCCTTCCACTCAACTGCTGGCACTGATCTTTAGTACCTACATTAGAAGCCCTGTTATTAATCCAGTCTTCAAACTCACTGGACAGACAGGCACCATCAGGCAGTGACTCAGCTCATGCAGGATAAGCACCCCTCCTAGAAAAGTGCTTGCTTTCCCCATTGATTCTAATGCATGGTAAGAGCAAGTTCACTCTAAATGTATCTCTGCTAAGTGCCTACAGGGAGGTAGAACAAATCAGGTTTTACTTTCTCTGGCTGCATTTAGGCTGCCTCAACCCCTCCCAGAGCAGCCTTAGGGTGAAACAGCTGCTTTGTTCACTCTTAGCAGAACTATTTTAGAGCCGGGTTTGAATTACTTGTTCTTGTATTCCCATGGAGAAAAAGAACATTTAATAGCGATATGCCCACAGACAGAAGCCTTCCCTACACACAGACATCGCTCTGTGCAGTGCACCCCTCTGGCGTTCAGTACAGCCTGCAGCTGTGCCCTGCGCTGTGGCAGTGATGCTGCTGGGCACAAAATGTGAGTCAAAACCCCCTCCTGTGAGGGCCCAGGGATGCAGTGCGTGCTGTAAGACCAGATGGGATGAGGGCAGCCTGAGAAGAGGAGATTCCCTCTTAAACTTGTATTGATGTTTTTGGGAGTTGCTCAATGAATGCTTAAAAATCCCCATATAGTCCCCACAAATCCCCACAGGCTATGTACTATGCCTTTGGATGGCCAAAAGAAGATAAAAGACCTAAAATACTTCACTGTTTTTGCAAATCCTGGCCAGTCAGGATCTTACAGCACACTCATCTCCTCACTCTGTGTGGTGACACCATGTCTAGTAGCTGTATGAGCAAGTGGCATTAATATTTCCGGATTTAGAGCTCCACCCAATCATTTAATGTTGCCCTGGGAGATGCTAGGTCTTCCTGAGAGTGCTGGGTGCATGATGTTCACAGCACAAGGTGGATGCCTGTGAAACGGCAAGTAGTTCATGACAGTGGTCCCTTGTCTCACTCTTACTTGGAGAGGTCTAATTCTACCTTCCCACCAATCATTTCAGCATGCCAGATGCAGGACCCTTAGCTGAAGCTGCTCTCACATCTAACCTGTGGCTCACTATCAAACACCCTTCCTGTTCCCCTTCTTGCCATCGTCTTTCTGCAACTAGATCAAGCCTCTGACAAAGTTGCTGGGGAATGGCTCAGTGCCTGTTCCTCTGACCCAGCGCTGAGAGCACCCAGCTCCGTGTCAAACAGACAACATGCACACAAACATGCCAGCAGAGGAGTGCTCTAATCCCACCTAAAGGGGCTCTCCAGGTTGCTGAGAACCTAACCGATTAAGTGACTGATCTTTTTTTCCCCAGGAAAGGTGTGGACGGCAGCAATGACTTTAAAGGGTTCCTATCATAGAGACACAATTCAAGCTGTCACAGCTCACTTTTCAGAAGCACCTGGGGACCAGTCAGCAGCAACTCCCCCATCCCTCCTTCCTTGACAAATCAGGAGTGCATGAGGCCAAGAACTGGGAGAGAGGAACGCCTTGTCCATCTTACCAGAAGAGGAAAGGGAATTTTAGTGGAAAGTGGGCTCCAGAGAGAGCTCCGGTGTAACTGTCAGTGCCAAAGGACAGTCTGTGCCTTGGATGAAAAACCTTTAGTACAATGGGGACTGGCTAAATGATCAGATCAGTTACGCAGGCAATACTATTTCTAACATTAATGTAGAACCCAGACTACAATTCACCATCACAAAGGATTCTGCCTCCATGATGTGGAGAAACATCATGTTCAGATCAATGCAGTGATGTGATAGGAGGGTCTACAACTGCAGTGGAGTGCTTTTGGTTCCTGGTCTCAGATGCACTAAAAAATCCTGTATATTCTTAAAGCAGCCACGCTTCCTCTTGATTTTTACATTTACTATTTCATTCATTTCCTTTTTGATAAAAATGTATGGAGAGGCAAGTCATTTTATCAGTCCCCATAGCAGTATGCAGACACACCACAGAGAATTAGAAATACATGAAATAATTAAATATGAGTGAGTGTGATTGAATATGAATGTTTTTTTTTCTATTAGTGAAGCAAACAAGCACAAGCTCTTCCCATGCACAACTTCTGCTGCATTTAGTTGAAATGTTCCTTTTCTCTTTGCAATTGTTATTACAGCACAGGAACCCTGATTGAGGTGTCTGAAGCTAACAGGAAGCTTCAGCATTGCTGATATAGTGGAAAGGGAGGTTTTCTTCCTAGTAGGATGCACTGCTAACAAATATTCTTTTTCATCCAGACAACCACAGAGCCATAGATACAACTGATAACTGAAAATGTCGAGTTCTTGTTACAGACTGTGACCAGATAAAAGCAGAATATGTACACCGAAACCTGGCAGTTTGGGAAGCTCATTATAATAGTGAACGATTGTTTTTTATTGTGCAGTTCCTCACTGCTGGAAAGTTCAGAAGGAAAGCAGAAAATGAATGATGTACTGTGTTATAGAATTAAGTACCATAGGAAAATGCAGACAGAGATAAAGGAGATTTTTTGAGGAATGGCAGCTATTTTTTAAAAGATTTTTAGCTTATGTGCATGGATGTGAGCTTGCATGTGTGCATCTCAAACCAGCACTAAAGTAACTCCGGAACTGGATTACTGAACAAATATAAGATATATCATGACACTTGTATAAGTATATAAATTCATAGCCACTATGAGAGCACTAAATAACAACATGCTTTCCAATAAATACCTCAAATCCCCAAGGAAAAAAAAAAAAACAAAACCCTCCTCAAAGGATAGGATTGAATATCCAGATACTAAAGCATTTTCAATTCTATTTGGATTGCAACTGGACCTTATAGCAGTTGCATCCACTAATAGAGAGGCTTAATTTGTCTTTTAGGAAACAATATTGCAAAAGTATCTGCCCCAAAATAAATATGTCTCAACAGTTTGGCATCTGAATGTACAGTGTCATTTCTGAAGGCCTGTGCACCTTGTAGCAACCACTGAAGTGCTCCTGCTGAAGCCCACGAGTCACTAAGGGCAACAGAATACTCAAAAGTTTTGACAATAATTTTCCATGTTAGTCGCCCAAGTTGGAATTTAGGGGCCAAATCTTAGACTGTCTTGCGCATGTGAATGTGTCTGTATCTGCAGATGTGGATTCTTTGTTTACTTTTTACCCTCTTTATTTTAAAATCTTGTTGACATGATGAATAGTGAATGACAAAACCAGAGAATGCTTGAGGTGGGAGGGGACCACTGGAGGTCATTTGGTCCAACCCCACAGCTCAACCTAGAGTCAGTTTCCCAGGACCTTGTCTGAATGGCTTTTGAATATCTCCCAAAGATGGTGACATCCCAACCTTCCTGGGCAACTTGTTCCAGCACTTGGTCACCCACACAGTAAAAAAGTGTTCCCTGATGTTCAGAGGGAACCTCCTATGTGTCAGTTTGTGCCCACTGCCTCTAGTCCTGCCCCTGGGCACCACTGAAAAGACCCCAGCTCTGTCTTCTTTGCATCCTCCCTTCAGGTATTTGTACACATCGATAAGATTCTCACAAGCCTTTGCTTCTCTTCATGAACAGTCCCAGCTTTCCCAGCCTCTCACAGAAGAGGTGTTCCAGTCCCTTAATTGTATCTGTGGCCCTTTGCTGGACTCTCTCCAGTATGTCCATGTCCCTCTTGTACTGAGAAGCCCAGAACTGGACACAGTTCTCCAGGTGTGGCCTCATCAGTGCTGAGTAAATGGGAAGGATTGCCTCCCTTGAATTGCTGCCAATACTTTGTCTAATGCAGCTCAGGATACCATTAGCTGCCCTTGCTGCAAGGGCCCATTGCTGGCTCATGTTCTACTTGGTGTCCACAAGGACCCCGGTACCTTTTCTTCCAAGCTGCTTTCCAGCTGGGTGGCCCCCAGCATATATTGGTTTCTAGGACTGTTACTTCACAGGTGCAGGATTTTGCTCTCACTTTTCCTTGTTGAACTTCATGAGGTTCCTGTCAGCTCATTTCTCCAGCCTATTGAGGTCCCTCTGCAGGGCAGCATGACCCCCTGGCATATCAGCCACCCCCCCCCCCTCCCATTTTGGTGTCATTAGCCAACTTGCTGGTGGTACATTCTGCCCCAGATCAAGATCATTAATTAAGATTTTAAATGGGAGTGGACCAAATTTTGAACCCTGGGGTACACCACTGGCTACTAACCTCCAGTTAGATTTCAGACCACTGAACACCACCCCTGGGCCTGGCCCTTCAGCCAGGTTTCAGTCCACCTCATTGTTTGCTTATCCAGGCCATACACCAGCAGCTTCTCTAGGAGGATTTTACAGGAAACAGTGTCAAAGGCCATAGTGAAGTCTGGGTAGACAATATTCACTGCTCTCCCTTCATCAACCAGGCCAGTCACTTCATTGTAGAAGTTCATCGAGTTGGTGAAGTCAGCCATGCCGACTACTCATGATGATTTTCTTGTGCCTGGAACTGGTTTCCAAGAATAGCTGCTCCATAACCTTCCCAGGGATCAAGGTGTAGTTCCCTGGATTCTCCTTCTTGCCCTTCTTGAAGAGAGGAATGACATTTATTTTCCTTCAGTCTTTGGGCACTTGTCCCAGTTGCCACGATCAACCAAAGATTATTGTGTCCCCGCAATTACACCTACCAGCACCCTCAGCACTTGTGGCTGCATCCCATAAGGACTCACAGATTGATGTATGTCCAGCTTGCTTAAGTATTCCCTGACCCAATCCTCTTCCACCAAGGGTACATCTTTCTCACTCCGGACTCTCACCCTTGTCTCTGGGACCTGGGATTCCTGAAAGCTGGTGTTATTAAGTGAGGCAAAGGTGGCAATCACTACCTCAGCCTTTTCCATGTTCTGTGTACTCAGGTCTCCTGTCTCATTGAGTAAAGGGCTCACATTTTCCCTAGCCAGCCTTTTGTCACCTGTGTACATATAGAAGCCCTTCTTTTTGTCTTTGATGTCCCTGGTCAGATTAAATTCCATTTGGATTCTAACTTTCCTAACTTCATCCCTAGATGCTCAGACGATGTTTTTGTATTCCTCTCAGGTTACCCACCCTTAATTGCACCATCTGTAGGCTTACTTTTTGTGTTTGAGCTTGCCTAAGAGCTCTTTTGTTTATCCATGCAGGCTTCCTGACATTTTTGCCTGGCTTATTTGGTGGCATGGAACCCTCTTGAGCTTGGAGGAGGTAATTCTTTAATATTAAGCAGCTCTCTTAGGCTTTTTTTTCCCTCCAGGGCCTTACCCCCTGCCTTCCAGGCAGACCTCTGCTCTTCTCAAGCTGGAGCTTGCTTTTCACCCTCCTCCTGTCCTTAGGCTCCTGAACTCCACCATCTCATGCTCACTGCAGCCAAGGCTGCCTTTGACCTTCACATCACCAACAAGTCCCTCCTTGTTGGTGAGTAAGAGGTCTAGAAGAGCATCTTCCCTTATTGGCTCCCATATCCATTGGAGGAATAAGTTGTTGTCAAAGGACTCTAGTAACCTCCTGGACTGTTTATGTCTTTCTGTGTTGTCCCACCAGCAGATGTTGGTGTGGTTGAAGTCCCCCTTGACAACCAGGGCCAGTGAATGTGAGGCTGCTCCTATCTGTCTGTAGAGGGCCTGATCCACTTGTTTTCCCTGGTCAGGTGGCATAGAGCAGACACCCACTACAATGTCACCTTGACCTGTCCTTTTTTTAATTCTAACCCATAATCTCTCAGCTGGCTCCTCATCCATCCCCAAGCAGAGCTCCATGCACTCCAGTTGCTCTCACATAAACGGCAACTCCCCCTCTCATTTCTCCTGCCTCTCCTTCCTAAAGAGCCTGTATCCCTCCACTGCAACACTCAGCCATAGGAGCCACCCCACTAATCTCCACAGTCCTTTTCCTCATACTCCTTCCCCTCACCAACGGGTTTGGTTATTGTTCTGCAGACAAGAACCAAATAAGAAATGCTGTATAACTGAAACTAATATGAGCATTGGCTACTGTTTCCCATTTTACTAAACTATATGGAAGTCTGCCTCTGACTAGCTGTGCCATTTTGTAATGCTCTGTTTACATCCTTAAAGCTGTGGGCAACAAAAATCTCCTTTCTAAAGATTAGAGGCATGCATGACTCTGACTGGAGAGGCTAGTCCTGAAAAGATATCACTGGGTGACTCATAAGTCATGTTATGTAGGACACAAGAAGAACACATTGAAAGTGAAGGCCTCTTAGTTCAATTAAGTATAGCCATTTCTCATGTATTATATAGGATTTGTCAGGCTGGAGCACAGAATTAGTCCAATGATCACATATAAAATACTATGTAATACATGAGAAATAAATTCTTGTGAGTAGCCAGATCTGTCAAAGCTGTTACAGCTTGTTACATCAAAGACAGATAATGGCTTAAGAATTGCAGAGAGGCATGCCTGAAAAGGTAAGAAAAGCACTTTGGGACTCTAGCACAGCACAGACATAAGCTCCTCTATTTGCAGCCACCCTCCGCTTAAATTGCAGGCAAGAAGAGAGGATGGGGACATCCCTGCAGTGGTGCCAGCCAGCTCTCCCAAAACAGGTGACAAATGTTGGAACAGGAACAACATGCCACTTCTGACAGTTTGCCACTGAGCAAATTCCCTAATGAGTTACTGAAGTTGTGACCTAATTAACCTCTTCTTTTCCACCCTGCATTCCCTCCTGTATAACTGGAACCAAGGATGGAAAGGTTACATTTCACCACTTGTCTTCGATGCACCCCAGCCCTCCATGCACCCTCCTGGCTGCTGACAGCGCAGGGTGCAGCAGGGGCAGCGTGGTCAGATACGTTGCCTGGCTGGGGACACTGTGCTTCCCAAGAGAAGAGGAAAACAGACTCACCTTTCCCAATTTATTCTTCAGCCATCTGTCATACTCTCAAAAGGTAACTGCACCAATATGTCTCATACACGGGCACATGCTTTGCTTTGGTCTACAGCTCTGTGCTATATATATATGTATATATATATATATATGTACTGGATATTTGTTAATGATATACCAGAAATTTGTTCATCCCAGTGTATAATTCTGCTCTGGGTCTGTAGTTTTACACTCTGCCTCCTCATCACTGTGGCATGTATACTGTCTTCAGGGACACACGGTTCACCTGGTGTACTATTTACTGGGCTTGTCACCTCTGGCCTAACAGCTCAGGACTATTTAATTCAATTCTGATTGCCTTGGCCCTACTCAAGCAGCCATGATTCTCCTATTCACCATCAGCTTCTCTCTTTGCCTTGTTCTGATGACCTCACGAACAAAACAGGCCACAAGAAATACAATCCCTGAGGCCTACGTACATTTTCTGCTCTTTGTTTTATACTACAAAAAATGGACAAATTTTCGCACAGCTGAAAAAGTGTTAACAAAGTAGCCAGGCTGATCTTTTCAAAGTGATTGGGCTGAGTGATAAGGTATGTGCAGTCAGACATGGAGGATCTGCTTAGGAATAGGTGTTAATATGCATTTACCTAAGTTGCTTACAAGCAACCAAGCAAGCACACAGGACTAGATACTGCAATTAATTTCAGAAAATAAAAGTGTTCAGGGCATTCTCTCTTCCACCTCTTCTCTCCTTTCCCTCTTAAAAGCCCTATGTTAGTTATAGCCTATGATTCACGCTTATACAGAATATTCAGAGGACTCCACCTAAAAATGCTGGTAATTTGCAAGAGAAAAATTGTTGGGGAAGATACAAGAAATATCTACTCTGAAGAGTTCTGACCACTTTCCATCACCCAGCAGCCTAGCAACATACCATCCAGCTGCTTTTCATTACTATACTTGATTGACTGACATCCACCACTCCAAGACAGAAGCTTGTTTTTGTGCTCCCCAATTTGTTGCACTGAATAATAGTATCTAGTAGCAAACGAAGCTTAAATCTGCATTCACCAGAACTACTACACATATATTCAATACAGTTTATTTTTTTAAACCTTAC
Organism: Pampusana beccarii; assembly: GCA_013399365.1. NCBI lineage: Eukaryota > Metazoa > Chordata > Aves > Columbiformes > Columbidae > Pampusana > Pampusana beccarii. Next base: position 181,116 of record VWYH01004277.1, on the reverse strand, counting down.
AGAATCCAGTTTAATATGTTTGCACAATCATTTAATCATACATAACTCATCTATATGATGACAGGATAGTAAACACTGTCAGCACGTACCTTCCGAGGGCCTGTGTTTTTCAGCTCAAAGACATCCATGGTGTAGTTGACTCTGCGACCATAGTGGTCAAACTGAACATTTCCTGTCAATCCTTGTATTCGAACCTACAAATCACAGAAAAAGCAGCATGAAGATCCAGCTTTACATACTTTATTCCAAATGTCACAAAGCAGTGAAAGTTATCCTGGCTATGTCCTTAAATTACCATAACAAGACCACTGTAGAATAATCAGGTATTATAAAACAAAAATAAGGCTACTTGGCTCAAAATAGGCTTAGATACACCACTGTCTAAGTGCTAACAAAGACACACAACAGACCTTTCCTTCTTTCATGCTGTGCAGCCCAACACTTTCCAGCTGTGGATCCTAAAGGAAGTACATTTTTTACCATTCTCATCACTCCTGCAGAATATTTAAAATGACATGAAATAAACCCAAAGGATGTTTTGCCTGAGCTCATATATCCTTTTAGTTCACACTCTGGTGGTTTAAACGTACAAATTGAGATTCTACTGCTCATCAGGGTAAACTTGACAACAACCTTGGCCCCAGTAAAGCAATTTACTGTCACAGAAGATGGTTGACATACACAGGGCCTGAAAAGAGTGTTTTCAAGTCTCAGAGTGGAGGACAGATGTAAAAGCATAAGATTTGTTGGGGCAGCTTTCCACCACCTGTATCTCAGCTGAAACCAGAACTGTTTTTTCTTTCAGTGCTTTTCTGCCTCACCAAAGGATACCCAGACTGCGGTCCTCATTCCAAAGAAGCCACAGTCGTATTGCTGCTGGCTTTGATTCTATCAGGATCCAGCCTTGCAAACCCCTTTGGCTGGATTTGAAGGCTCATGCTGTCTGTCCAAACACAGAAGCCTGACCTCATGCCTCTCTCAATTTTTAGAGATCTGTGCATCTGCATGGAGTATGTGAAGCATGCAAGATGCTTTATTTCTATCCCTAAGAGTCAGGATATGGATTTAAACCACTTACTCTTTCTCTCTGTCTATTTCTATCTCTGCAGATTTTTCTCCAGGACTAAACCTTGGCTTCTAGGCACAGAGCTGCAAGCTCTGTCAGCAGTCTCTTCTTCTCAGCAGTTTCTTCTGAGTGGAGCCTGCTCATTTGCAATGATTTAAATTCTACTGCAGGATTTTTATTTTCTTACTGTCCCATTCAAAGGAAAGGCTAAATCTTCTTGACAGAGATCTGGAACTTTCTAGGCATCCACATTCATCAGGAATTCAAAATCCTGACATCAGAGAGCAATAGCTCTAGGTTATTTCTTTTTAAAGAAAAAAATACTACCTATGTGATTTCCCTGGGAGAAATCTACTTTTATTCAAGATGACAGAAACATATTTGAAAGGTTATCTTATCTAGCTATACCTTTTTCCTTAAATTACAATATCTGTACAGCCTGGCACATAATGCAAAAGTAACAGGTGAGTTCACCAGTTCAGTGGAGGAAGTCCTAACTATCTTAATAGAATAAATAGTAGTTTCAAATAGTAGTTCTCCCCTGCCTTCATTACAAGTTACAAAGCAGAACAAGGAGAACAGCCTCAGCTGTTTTCAAATGGCAACAGAAAAAGAAATTTCCCCTCTCCCATTAGTAACCTCATATATAATATTTTTCAAATCATACAGTATACAACTAGAATCCAATATTCACAAAGATCACTGGAATAAGGCCCACCTTTACCTGTTTTAATGTCCGCTCCATATCAATTCCTTGACCCCATGGGGCTGCAGGGTTAGCAAGACAATCACCAGCATTTCCTCTCCTTGAAATATCAATTTTCTGTCTTCTAAGATTACGGAAAGTTTCAGCCATCACAAGTACTCCATCGTATGTTAATGCAGATGTATACTAAATAGATGGACAAACACTCTGCTTTAGAGTTGGTGTGTCTTTGCAAAAATCAGCTGTCTCAGATGTTTCTAGTTTGATTCATTATGCAGCACTTCCTATACTTCCATTTAGGAAAAAGCTCTCCTCAAAATCAAAAGCAATTTTGCCAAAGGAACAAATGCAGGCATGAGAAGAGTACATTTCAGTAGCTCCAACTTTAAAACTGTATTTCTTAAGGGTGGAGAAATCTGTCTCTGAAGAGCTATTAAAAGAAACAAATTAAACTGGATATAGCGAAGTCTTCACTTTTTTCCAGTTGTTTTGTATGTTAGGGAACAATCCTACCCACCCAACTTACTCAAAAGAAACAGTAACTCACTGAAAAAACACAACTGAAATAATGCACAGCTAATGAGCAGATACGTAAATACCAACATTTAAATTCACTTATTCAAAGTCTGATTTCCTTCTTTTCTTTTGTCTTGCATATTATAAGATCTCTGAGACATGGTTTATGTTTATAATCTCAAATTTTGGTTATCCATAAGTGAATTATGTGTGATTCAGATTAATCATGATGACTTCTCAGAAGCAGGCAGCACAATCCTGCTCATGTGGCAAGGAATCCTATAAGTTAAATTGTTCCTGTCACCAGTACTTCAGGATGTCTGCACTCCATTGACCACAGCATCCTTGGTTGTTTTGGTTTTGTTTTTTTGGGTTTTTGTGTGTGTGTGTGTTTGTTTGTTTTCTTTTTCTTTTTTTTCCCCTTCAGAACATAATTTTCTCGAATAGTCACCAAATTATGTATCTGTGCTTTGTATTATCCATGCTGATACTTTCTCAAGGTTTTGCCAACCTACCAATCTCCCAGCCAAGGGAGGGCTGATTGCTTATCTTTCCACAGTGCCCAGCACAACGGAGCCCAGTTTCAACTAGGTCTGATATGCCTTAGTATATATAATAACAGAACTATTTTGACGAAGTCATATTTATAGCTATGCTGTGATTTGCCTGCCAAGAAAATTATAGGTAAGAGAAATATGTTGTTACCCATTTGTGAGGGATTACATTGGAGAAACACTGGGATGTAATTTCACTGTAAGATCGTGCCTGAAAGTGATTACTACACCAGGTTTTGAGGTGGATGGAATTTCCAGAGGAAACTCCAAATGAAAATTTAAGGGTAGTAAATTTACAATTATGGTTCCATCTTATATACAGAAGAATTCAGCTGTCAGAAAAGCTCTGCGCTCTAAGTGAATCTAGATAATTAGACAAACTGATGTAAAATTGGTTGAAATTAAGTTGTCAGTTAAGTATTTGACCTTTAATTCCTGTCAGTAAAGAGGTGAAGCTGTAAAATAAGTGACAAAGGACATTAAAGTATGCCAGTGAAAAGTGTTGCAGTTTGTTTCTATCGTACAATCATAAGGATAGGCATAATTAGTTGCCAGCAACAGTGAGACGAACTGCCTTCTCCTCTGCTGAAATATTAAGGTCTTCATTTGTGTATTCAATAATGTTAGTCAGAAATTAGAACACTTGAGTGATATCTTCGCTAGTGCTTCAGATCAGTCAGTACCTTCGGCGGAGTCTCGGATCCTGGGTATTCTCTCTGGTCCAGCTTCTTCCAGCGCTGCATCAGCTTAGTTACCATGGGGGTACTGAAATCCACCAGCTGAAACCCAGTTACATTGGCTCCTCCATGCATAAATCTCTCCAGCGAAATATCTTTGAATCCCTAGAAAATCAATTTAAGATTGTTTGTCCTCGTACACCACTGTGGGTCCAATCTGTTCTAGGTCAGCAACACAGCATAAAGAATGTAGGGCAGCAGGTTTCCATTAGAAGCCAAAACTTAAACCCAGAGAATAACATTGAACCTTGGTTGTTAACTTTAATTTGTGTAATAAAGAATGAAACAAAACCAAGAAATAAATTTCCCACATTATTGCCAGGGTGGTCTTGACAGCTAAGCAACACAGTGCTGGGAATGGCAGACAGTTTTTGAAGAAACGCCTTTGGCAAATCATCTGAAAAGTGCCTGCAGAATATTAAAGCATTAATCCAATTTCCATCAAAGTTGGCAGATTTGAGTGAACACTGTACTAGTTCTTTAACCAACATATCCCTGTTTCTCTGCATGCTTGCAAAATGAACAATACTATTCTGTAAATACATTTATTCCAAGACTCATTGTTTAGGCTGAAGGTGTCTGAGATAATGAGATAATGTAATAGACATTAGAAAGCAGAGAGAGCGCATGAGGATCTCACTGTTAGTGCAAGCAAAACTTAACATCAGAATCACAATTTTGTGAAATGTAGATGTAGATATAGATCTGCTACATATTGAAAGCCTAGAGTGAACCCCAACACCGAAAGAAAAAATAAAGTACATATACTTCCTGACTTAGTTTCTCAGGCTAATACGTTCAGCAGGTATAAAGACAAACTCTTTAGTAAAATTTACCTTTACAGACATAACTGAACTTCAGGAAACTGCATAATGCAAACTGCTAAAGTAAGGTAAGAAGCAAGCATGGATCTTTTTGCTCCTTTCCTAGCTGCTATGTTTAATGCTAGCTTAGAGGTATCATATTTTTATTTTCTTAAATCCCTCTGATTGCCATCTATCAGCACAAACAGAATTGTATTATCACAACTTTAAAAAAAAAAAAAAAATTAGGGAAAAAAAATCCCAAACTTGTGAGGTACTGACCAGTATTTTCCAGAGGAAAAAAAACTGTTAAGGGCAGAGATTTGATTCACGTCCTAAAGCATTCTGACAGTAAACATAAAAGGTGATGGATCAGGAAGTCATATTACCCACATTATTGAGCAGCCAGTAGATAGCAACATGTGCCCCTGCTGAAGCTGCTGGGTAGATGTGCCTGAATATCCAACTAACAGTTCACTGCAACATCAGGTTCCATGTTTACAGCAACTATTTTGCATGGGAAAAGTCACTTGGGGAACTATAAATTTGTGATGCTCAAGATCTAATTTGTAAGACCTAAGAGAATAGTCATGACTCATTTAAAATGCCTGAGGTCTTAAAAATAATCTCAAGTGATCCTAAGTTAAGGTACAAGTACAGCAGAGCACAATAAAATATTTCACATCAACTAAAATTCCTTGAGGGAGAGTAAAAAGAAAACAATTTAAAGCATACATTAGACTCTGTCCTACATTCAGTGTGCTTTACCAAGCAGGTATTTCAGCTTAAAGAATGGGTTATTTTAATAATAAAGCATTGCTTTTACTCTTTCTTTGCCCTCTTCTCAGCATTATCTGTGTTAATGTGCAGTTTAGATTTAAGAGTGAAGATACGGCACTAGTAATTTGACCGGAAATAGCTGATCTTACAGCAAAAATAATGTTCCATGGAGAATGTAGAAAATTCACCTCAATAATTGTTATGTTACTAATATTAAAAAAAAATGAGTCAACAATCATAGCGTAGTTCTGTAAATTCTAATTCAGCCACAAAATACACTTAGCAGTCCTTTATGCTACATTGAGTTTGATAAAATTTAAGAGGGTAACATTGTGCCCCTCTTGTCTAGATGGCTGTAACAACAAAACCAAGTTCCTTTACGCACCATAAAGAATGTATTATGTGCAACCACATATCAGTGACAAATGGAAAATGCTGTGTGAAGTGCTACAACTTCAAAGTAAAGCTGAGTGTTTCACTTACCAAGCAGGGATATAATTCTAGAAAAGTATCTTACCAGGTTGGCAACAATATAATGGTATCCTTTAACATGCTTTCCCACGCTTACGATCTGTGGGAGAAAAATAAGAGAAAAAAAAAAAAAAAGCAAACAATGTCAAAACAATGTCATATTATTTTCTCCAGACAGATGTTTTCATAGCCAGATAGATATAAATTCTGAAATGTATAACATCAGTAATATAACGTTGAGAGTCTTTCTCCAATAAAGTAGCTATAACTTTCCAGGTCCTTAATCCTGAGAAAAGGCTAAACTGAAAGTGAGTAAAGTACAGGGTATTTCAAAAAGATGGACCCAACATGTTACAATTACACACAAATTTACAAATGGTTTAATGAGTTATCAAGTTTTAGTAAGCTTTTTATAAATGCTCTGTGTTCCCTCCACCTGCTGTATGGACTGTAAGAGTTTCAATCATGGGCAGTTCCTGGTGGCAGAGATAAAGTGATCTCAAATTGGGTCCATCTTTTTGAAACACCCTGTAATGAACTGGTAATCTGAGTGTTTTCCGTATGATTGAAAATGTAACTGTAGTATATACTTTTATTAAATAGAGCAATTAGCTATGGGATACAAATTCAGAAAGAGGAGGTCACACATCAGCTAGAAAGCCTACCTGCTGACACACCTTTTCATTTTAAGTAAGTGTGGAATTTATGAATCAAACTGTGTTTTCATCTCTTGGGATCAAAACTGTTCAAAGCTGTTTGCCCTTGAGGTGGTCAAGTACTGCAAGTGTTATTCAGCTCTTAGTAATTTGCTAAATACTTTAGGAACAGGCATGAGTGGGGACTTAGCAAGAATGGACATCTAGGCTGCCTTAGAGTGTTCAACCAAAATACAGCATCAAGTGATGCAAAAAGGGAACAACCATGATGAGTAGCTGCAAAAGTCCCAATACGGCAAGATCAGCAACACGATTTAGACAAAAACTATTTTAGCCTGTGCCTTGTATCAATATTATTGCTGTTCCTACGATGGAACGTGTCTTATTTTTAATGTGCTGAAAATAAAAAATGAGGAGAGAATATTTTGTCAGTAGAAAAAGGTGTTAATAGTTTCATTGCAGATTAAAGTTGTTTTTACTAAAGAAACTAACATTAATACCTGTGACATGCAGCTTACATTTAATACCAGTAAAGAGTTATTTTGACTCTTACTTTTGATAGTTTACCACTCATTTAGAAAGACTGATTGCAGCCCAAATATGGGGGGGTTTTCTGTCTCTTCGTGTGCGTGTTTTGCATGCAGTGCAGCTTACTCAGTAAGTAATGGGAAACCCAGATCTGCCTCCTTTCCTGCTTTGAAATCTTAGCCCTAGGTCCTGTCCTGAAGACTTGGCAACTTCTTGGCTTTATGGGTCACATCTCATGTCCAAAAGACAGAACAAACATTCACTAAGCCTTGCAGCCCCAGTGCAGTAAAAAATAACATCACATTTTGGAGATGAGACACAAGTTGCTGAAGGACTAAATAATTTAGCCAAAGACACTCAAGGATCCAGGATCTAAATCTGGATTAAGACTTGGAAATCCTTGACTCCTGGCTCCATTTTTCCAATAAGTCAATTTGCTTCTACATCAGACTGGAAGGGAAAATTGATGGGATGTGGCACAAGCATCCTGTCAGAACTGTTTTAATTTCATTATTTGAAAGTAATAAAGTAAATAAACAATTTGTCTGTTATTGTTTTGTTCTTGTTGTTTCCCAACCTCTAATTTGTATTTATAGTCTATAGCTAAAATGTTCATATTTAAAAAGCAAAAGCTAAAAAAAGACACCGTCCCACTCAAACCATGACCAGATTTTCAACGTTCATATAAATAAATTGCTTATTTTGGACTCAGCCAAATTCCCATTAAGATCAGTGCATAAATACCATTGCTACCATTATACTTGCGAGGCTTTTACATCTGTACTTCTTCAGCAACACAAGGTAATGAAAATATGTTTGCCTCCCCATTACAAGGAAACTGACACAGATGAAAAAGCTCACATTTTTAAATAACTACAGTATCACCATTTGAATGTAAGTGGACTGACATGATTTAAGACATGATGTGACAATCACGTACCAGATCCCTAACTTGGGCAAATTACTGCAGTGCCCTTCGAGCTCTTGGAAGCTGATGTGGCTTTGGCAATTAACACCCTTAGTGATCTGTTCCCTGGTTTGGTTTCATAACACAAATTGTGACGATCATTGCAATGTATCAGTCAAACACATGATCAACCTGTAACCGTTGAGGTACGTCAGACACACATCCATAGCTGTCACAGTCAAAATTAGTAAATGCTGCAAGTGATTAACCAGATTTGCTTCTGTGCTTGTTTCTAGCAAATTCATGTAGATACCACTGCAGACTTCTTGGATTTGATGTGAACAATACAGAACATCTTTTAAACTAAAATTTGAATTTTCCAGTGTGTTCTCTCAAAACTTGTCTCTCAGGGTGAGTGATAAAGGTGTGCATTTATGTATCATGTAGTTGTCTTAATTTCCTTTATAGTCAGTGGAAAGAGCAGGCACTTTGAGGAAAAGATTCATCTTATCCTAAAGCACATGTCTAAAATTAATTAGACAGCTTGTGCCCTGAAAGTGCATATTTTTCTGCACTGACTAGAAAAAGAGCTGATGATGATTAGCTCTGATGTAGACACCTACATTTTATATCCCTAATGTTAACTGAGACAAATTTCACTGTAAGAATGTTGATCAGGCAGACAGAGAAATGATGTTATACGGCTTGCATTTCCAACCAAAGACTGGATAAAATTCTGATTTTGAATTTGACATGTTTACGGTTATTGATCACACACAGTTTGCAAACCTGGAATTATTTATGGTTTAAGAAAAAAAGTGCGTGTTCAGTGAAACAGCTTTCCATGGCCATCTCATATTTTTGAACATCCAAAACATACATACAGTCACCTTTCTCGAATGCTCCAAGCTGCAGATCATGATCTATGTAACAGGATATGAGTTCTTGCTGCCTGAAGAACCACCTTTCTCTATACTGTACTTCCTCACTGAGATAAACTGAAGCAACAAACTTAAGTATTTCACAACAAGTTTCTGACAGCTACGCAATCTGCAATGCAAACTTTCACACTTCTGTTTTCTGTTCTTTAACTGGTTAACAATGATTAGAGCTTTAACAGATATGAGACCTCAAACATTCCATACACACAACAGCTGATATTGCCCTGAACCAGAAACTAAACAGACAAGTGCTGGTGAGTGAGGGAAGAATATTTTTCTTCTGTGGCAGAGCAGAAGGGGCAGGTAAAAGATCCAGCAAATCTATTCTGAAAGGGAAAAGCACTACTGAGATTTCGACAGATGAGGGAGTGTTCTTGCATGGTACCATCCAAAAGAAAATCAATGTATGTATTTTGAGTCCACCCTTGATGTGAAATGCAGCACAGTAAATAGTCACAATCAGGAGATTACTTCAAAAGAGCACGTTCCTGCCACCAACTAAGATGCTCTGTGTGCCTGCAGGTCCCAGACTCTTAGGTCCTGAGCATCCGTGGGGCAGGTGTCAGACCCATGTATAGCACAAGGTGGGCAGTGAGAACTGTCTTCATTTCTAAAGCAAGGCCCTGAGGAGAAGGTGACGCTGCCACAGCCACCCATGGTGCCTCTGCCCAGGAACAGGAGCTCCAGCTTGGCTTGCAAACCTGAGAACAGGGCTAAGCATCATAGATGGGCTTTGCTAGTCACATAGGCAGTGATGCACCATGAAACTGCTGATATGGTAGGTCAGGGTCCTGGTAGGTCAGGGAGGAGCCTCTGTATGTGCTACTGTCCCTTTCATTGCTTTGGGACACCTGAGTGAGTGGGATCAAACCCATTCCTCCCCCTCACATAGTACTTCTTCACTTACATCTCCTAAACATTTATTTTTGCTCTGTAGTCCCACTCTGACTTCTCCTTAAACAACACACACAGATAATGCACCTGGCTTTTGTTGCGTGAGAATTTAAGGTGACCTCAGCTTGCCCAGGGAGGTTTTGGGAAGAAGGTGTAGGGAAGGATGAACTGATTTGTGACTTCTTAGGGGAAGGATGAGGACAAGGTAAAGCAGGATCCTGCACTGGCTTTTGTTTATTGAATTGTATGTTTTAATTCAATGCATGAGGTGGCTAGCACCTAGAATTGGAACTCTTTTATACTCTTATTTGTAAAACTGAAGAAATAATTAAATAACACTGTTCTGAGAAAGAATTAATAAGAAAATACAATCTGCTTTCCAAATTACCATTAACAGGGGAGACAACAAGAGCCATTCCATGTATTATCTAGCAGTCACACTACGAGTTAATACTTCATTTCAGTAAATGCAACAGGATAGAATCAAAGAAAGTGAAATATTAAGGCCATTACGCTATCAAGGTGGTTTCAAAATCTAATGCAACTTTTTTTTTTTTTTTTCCCCAAATCTCATTCTGTATGTGAGTGTCCTCAGAGAGGTGAACTTTGAAAAAAAAAAAAAAAATCAGCCTTAGGCTCTATTCACATTACCAAACGCATTTATGTATAAGAAACTAAAAGAATACTTAGTTGCTGATCTACCAAACTGCAATTAAGAAAACGCCTTATTCTGATTTCAGTTTTTCTTGTGGTAATCAAAAGTAACTATAACTACAGCATTGACTTTAAAGTGTGATAAAATCAGGGGCAGTGAGATCTGAATCCAACTTAGGTTTCAGACACAATTTTGAACTTTCTGACTTTAACATACAATCCTGTGTTTTCCATTTAGCTGAACAATAGCCTGGCCCAGGAAATTCAGAAACTATTCCACTATTGAAAAGAAGAGCTACCAGGGTCTGCTTTGATTCTTTTTTTTTTCCTTTTTTTCCCCCAGGAGTGGCAAGTTCACCAACTTTGATAAAACCATTTCCAGACTTACATCAGCATCTGAACAGAGAATCAGGCCCCGAGTCATGCTCTGTTCTCTACTGCTATGAAATAGATATTGCATATAAGTCATTTTAAAAGAATGCTTAACTTCTGTAGCAGGAAATGTCCTCAGTTATGATTTCCAGAAGATGGAGGTCAGTACAGCTGGAGTAAAAAGGACTTATTTTCAGTTACATCTCTTCTCTCTACAATCTCTTCAAATAGCTCTGCATTACCAATGGGACTTTAACAAAGGTTTTTCTCTTTGCTATTGTGTCACAATCCGCTGCCTTAAGAAAAAGAACACCTGCAATAAAATGAAGTCTGTCTAACACAATATAAAAAGTGTGGAGACTTGTTAAAGATGGCAGATTGAGACTTTGACCTGAAATATTGTGGCAGAAATGGTGCTGATATAAACCACAACTGAAATGGGATTTTATACAATATCTGAAGCAAGGATAAATCTTTTACTAAGCCATAAAAAAGCAATTGAGAAACAAGCTTAATTTTAACAGCTAGTGCTCGTGAAAGGGCACTGCTGTTGGGGAAAGGGCAGACTGTTAACAGCCTACGGCCACCGGAGAGGATGTTAAAGAAGGCAACAAACGAAGCAGAAGAAGGTCCTTACAAACGGGCATTTGTTTTCCCGTTGTAAAGGCGGGTGCTGAGCTGGCACAGTGATGGGAAGGGGCAGGATCCTTCCCACACAGCCCCTGCCCAGCACAGCTGGCAGGCACAGCCCCACCTGGGTGGAGGGGAGCTCAAAGGCCATTACCCAGTGCCCTGAGCACAGCTGGTTACCTCCTGCTGCTGCCGAAGTCTTTTGCATCCAAAGCCTACTCCTGTGAAAGGCTCACTCAGAGATACGTGGGATATGCAGACTTGTAGGGAAAAAGGAGATAAGAAAAGAGAGGAAGAGTGTAAGAAGAAGGTCACCTTACAAATCCTCCAAACCATTTGTATTCATCCTTTGTCTTCTAGCACCTATTCGTTCTTTCAGTAACTGAAATAACCTGTTTCTCAGGTCCAAACCTCATCAGTTGTGTGATGCAGTCACAAAATGTGTTTTTATTACTGTGCAATGTAGGACTTTTATTGTGTGCAAGACAGAAAACGAGCCGACGCAGAGAGCCCTCCTGGCTCTGCAGTGTTAGGAAGATGCTGGTGGCAGTGCTGGCAGCTGGCTCCCTCAAGGAGAAGAGCTATCAGTTTGCATTGACATTACAGTGTGGCTTAGAAGCAATTCCACAGGCCTCTAGGGAAAAAAGGCATGGAGAGACAGGAATGATGAGGAAAAGGCAATTTATGAACCTCTCAAACCCCCTAGGACTCAAGAGATGCACAGGGAGCTGCTACTGTGTCCCTGAAGTAGTTTAAGTCCAACAATGCTGCTACCAGCCCAAATCACTGTGTGTTGTGCACATACCAAATTCTTTGACTAATGATCTGCTCCTGTTTGAACAGAACTAAACCTGAATTTTGTTCATGCAAATCAAAAAAATACAGAGGGAAATGGGAGACAGTCCATGCAATTTCTGACTCAAGGGATAAAGAAATCCTCATTATGCAACTAAACTATGTATAAAAGCAATGCATTCTCTTCCAAAATACTTATCTATGTGTTGTGCTAGTAATGACAAACAGGAAAGCAGATCAAACTGTGGAGGAATGATTGAGCCAATACTCTATTTAATTCATGTGTCTGGTTAATTTCTGCCTTCCTGTAAGTATTTTGTTGTAATTTATTAATGTATTGTGTTATAATTTATTATTATTATTTTAAATTAATTATGCCAGTGATCTGAATACCATTTGAAAAAATCCCATTTACTAGCCTCAGTTAGTAGACACAGAAGAAATTAATATGAGAAAAAAAAGTTTTTAAAAACAGCTAAATTTACAACTTGATTAATTTAGAGAAACTGAGCAGCCAAACATTACATTTTCAGGTTTAGCACTCCTGTGGCAAAATATCAAAGAGCAGTCCAAGGAAGAGTGGAATACATCAGCTTCTGTACTTTTCGCCACTCACATATTTATTTAGTTTCATTCTGATGGTAACAACAATAATCAATCTTGCTGTGACAGGCTGCTCCGTTTTACCCATCAGTGAGATTTGGTTCTCAGTGCTAACATGTACATGGTACTTTTCAGCTACATACCTCAAGGCTCTTTAAGGCTGGGAAAGCTGAGGATCAGTGATGTCAAACAACACACTGGAAAAATGAGTTAGTTAGACAACTACGAATAGCGTCCAAGACGCTGTGCAGCTACTTCCCTATCATGCTTGTTAATAAGTATTGTTAGCTCTTATTAATTAGAGTTTATTGACTTGTAATTTTTACAAGATTAGACTCACTGCACTAACACTTTGCATCCATGTTTAATTTTTAATATTACAATGTACATACTTTTTATTATTATATACCAACTCAACGGTGTACACTGAAGTATGTGCCAGGTGCTGCACAGCAGTTTTCACCTGTTTTTAGAAGCAAATACAGACCTGGATGAGCAGCCAGGCTTGATCTTGCTGATACAGAGCACTGACAGAGCTGAGAAAAGTACTCGTCTACTGTGAAACAGCCTGTTAAATTCTTACGTGCAGGGGAGGGCAGGGAGCAGGAAAAAAAAGTCTGGAATCAGCCTGTCTGGTAGACCAGGAGCCAGACTGATGATCTCTGACAGCAAAACTGATTCACTATGCAAAATTCAGAAGATGCTGCTGCTCACAGTGGACACCTTGGAAGACTTCTAACACACAGAGTGCTAAGGTTTGAACTTTGTCAGATGGAGATGGGTGGGAGAGGATGGAGCTGCTGCAGATGGAAGAAGAAAGGAAATCCATTGCCATTCTTGCCGAAAGGAGAAACGTGTTTTTGCTGAATAGAGTCCTGTATATGTCCATGTGCATATGTTTATGTACATATTTTTGTGTATGAATATAGAAAAAACCACCATAAATGTTACCGCATATGGAGAAGACTGAGAAAACAGAAATTATAATAGGAGTAGCAATATAACCTTTCAGAAAGAAGTAAACAGAAAGGTCCCAGGCAAATGTAATTACAGTTAGCCTGTGCTTTTCAGTTTGCTTTGCTGAGCTTTGCATGAAGCTCCTTATGGAGACACAGTTAAACTGAATTCCTAGTAAAAATCTGCCCAAGAGGACTATCAGAAATTAGGAAGTAGCAGAGTATTCAGTAGCAGAGAACAAGGAACTAAAACACTGGAGAAGCCTGTTGTCTGGTTTAGTGAAGGATTTTTTTAGATGTGGTCACTTAAAGTAGCACAGAGGTTGATCTGATCACCCTGGTATTCCTTCTAGCTCTTTCTGATGCAAACATATTTTGTGTTCGCGAGATTCAATAGAAGACGATACACAGTTCACCCACTCATAAGGTATTTTTGTCTCAAGACCTGCCTATAGGTGTGCAAACAGAGTAATAAGAAACAAACTAGCTTATCTGTGTAGATCTGTGCCTTGTTTTTTTTGGCATAACGCTCAGCTTAACAAACACAGCAGGACAGGCTGGGTACACACTGGGTGGGAGCAGGCTTTGCAGGAAAAGCTCCTGGGGGTTCTGGTCAACAAGTTTGCCATGAACCTGTCACGCATCCTCATGGCAAAGAAAGCCAACAGCCTCTTGGGCTGCGCTGCCAGTAGGTCGAGGGAGGTGATCCCGCCCCTCTGCTCAGCTCTGCGGAGGCACATCTGGAATGCTGTGCCCAGTGCTGGGCTGCCCAGCACAAAAGACACACGGGCATACTGGAGCAGGTCCAGAGAAGGGTCATGAAGGTGACTGAGGGCTTGAAGCATCTGTCATATGAGGAGAAGCTGGGAGAGCTGGGACCATTCACCCTGGAAAAGAAAAGGCTCTGGTAGATCTTAGCAATATGTATAAATACCCAATGGGATGGTGTGAGGAAGAGGGTATCTGACTCCTCCTGAAGGTGCACAACAACAGGACAAAAGGTAAAAGACACAGGTCACAACACAAGAAATTCCAGCTAGATATGAGGAACCTGTTTTTTTTTCTTACCAAGAGGTAGTAAAGTAATGAAACATGGCATAAAGGGGTTGTGGGATTTCCATCCTTGAAAGTATTCAAAATTTGGCTAGATGAGTAACCTGACCTAAGCTTGCTCCCTTGAGCAGCGGGAGTGTTCAGATGACCTTCAGAGATCACTTCCAACCCCAGTTATTCTGTTATTCTGTTTGTAGAATAGACCTGTTCATGTCAGTGCTTCACAGTCTGCATTTCGAAACTGGGCAAAAATCTGCCTAAAACCAAATCTCAGAGCTCTAAGACTCCAGTCTTTTTTCTGGTACCTTATTTGCCCTGCAGTGTTTAACATGTGCTGACAATGAGGATTCTGGCAGAAAAAGAAATGGGGGACCATAACAGTTAACATCCAACTTCAGCACTCCATGCTTTTGAAAGCTTCCTCACATAATTTTAAGCGTCCTTTTGATATAGATTAACAGCAAAAAGAAAAAACAATGAAAGGCCCAAAAAAAAGGGTTAAAGTATTTACAGTTAAGAAAACTATCCATCATTATCTAAATGATTCTTATATTGCACTTTTCAGCTTAATTGTAAAATCTATTTGGAGCATTGACTTCATTGTATATCTGAACACATTTCTGAGCACTGAACAAACTATAAGTAATAGCTTTGAGACCAGCTATAGATGAGCAAATGACAGTCTGCTTCTCTAGTAATAAGTGTTATTAGTGTCTGAAGAAGTAAAAAGAACAAATATGATGGTTGAACAAATAACATATGTTTTCACTGAAATCTTCAAAATTATTTTCTCTGTTATTCTTCAAATCTGACCACAATTTCATTGCTTTATTAGGCTTCACTCTTGCTTGCCAGTTAGCAAACAAAGAAATCACAAAAGAAACCTATGGCATGTTTTTACTGAAGCTAACTTACTCCAACTAACCAAATGCAAGTAAAACTGAGAAGAGACTGATGTGACATTTCCTT
The DNA here is from genome assembly GCA_013399365.1 of Pampusana beccarii. Classification (NCBI taxonomy): domain Eukaryota; kingdom Metazoa; phylum Chordata; class Aves; order Columbiformes; family Columbidae; genus Pampusana; species Pampusana beccarii. The sequence continues at coordinate 165,525 of VWYH01004277.1, read as the reverse complement.
AAATGTGTATTTTGCTTTATATTTTTAGTCCTCTTTCCTACGGAAATCATATTTGTTCTACTGAGCTGTCTTTGGGTCTATCAATTTGCCAGTAAATATATATTTTAACACATTTGGCAATTTCAGTTATATTTGAAAGGAAGACAATGCCACTAAGACATTGTCTAAGACACCTAGGACATCTAAGACATCTAAGAGTCCTTATTAATACTGTCTGCTGGGTGGAGAACAGAAAACCAGATGTTTTTGTCACCAAAAGGACAAGATGGACTCAGACACTAGACCTCCCATCTGTCAGCTACGAGACAGCATGTGGGTGCTGTCAACTTGCACATATTTCTTGACCAGCCACAGTAAGTGGTATTTCTTGCTTGATTAGTACATTTTGGGGACAAAGATTTTTACGGTGCTGGTGGTAGTGGTCATCAAAGGGAAAAACAAAGCCCATAAAAACCAAGGGGGTGTCAGTCCTCACTGTTCTAGTAATTATGAACACTGTTTTTTTTCTGCTATTTGTAGCTTCTGGATTGCTTCAGATTATACTGATAATAATTAAGCAATGAATAAATACCAATGAGAATAAAATAATTTGAGAAAAAAAAATGTTAAACGGGACGCCTGACTCAGGGTTTCATAAGTTCAGCTTAAATGGATATCTGGTATTAACTTTGTTTGGGCTTTCTCGGTAATAAATAAAAACACATTTCTTTTGTGGGCATATTTATTTTGAAACATGAATTCTCTATTCCAAATAGAAATTCAGTAAATATATACTAAGATTAAAGTAATGATTTTCTAATTTTGGTAGATACACCCTTTGTTTTTAGGCTGACTTGACTTCTAACTTTCAGTGAATAAGCCAGAAGTACAAATAGATGCACTATTTCCAAATGCAGGAAAAAAAATGAAATGAAAAGAAGGAGTAATAAAAGAAGGAAAACTCCTAGGGAAAAGTGAGAGAAACACATGGGTCTGATTCTTGCTGTGCTACATGCAGTAAATGACTACTTTGGCCCAGACCATTCAGCTGCTGTACTGCTCGCTGCCAGTGTTCGAGGATGAGTTTGGTAGGAAATGGAAATCACAATGCTATGTGTTTCAACTACTCATTTCATCTTAAGCAGAAAGTTTTTCATATTATATGCAGGGCAGGACTTTAGAAACACAACTTGGAATGATGAGACACACACAGAGAATTTTCCATGTCTCTCACTGACTTTCATCCTCTAATTCAAACAGAATATTTTTGTGCTTTTAAAAGACCACCTGCTGAAAGTGATGTGAAAAAAGAGATGTTGATAAACAAGGACATAACAGTCCTTGACAGAAGAATATGAATCACTAGAAATGCATTCTGCTATATAAGCTGTTGTATAAAACTGTGGAGATGTCACTATCTTTCTGTTTCTTTGTTTTAGCTCATTTTTTCTATCTTGTCCTGCTAAAATGGAAAGGTAATGGTAAAAACAATCTCTAACTCCACATGTGTAGGAAAATAGGGCTTTGTCTCTGTTTCTAGTCATTTATGCAATATAAATAAAGGATTATGATAGGTTATGTTTTAAATAAAAAACATGTGGCATACTTTTATTATGGCTGTGTAGAACAGATGAAACAAAAAGCCAAGTAAGCAAACTGGGGAGACACTTAATCAGATGTGGTGAGATCACTTACGAGGCTCTATAAAACACTCCGTTACGCATAAAGAGCCCTCCATAACTGTTAAGAGTAGATGTGCTTTCTTCAAAATGGAAACACACTTTCTAGGGAAAGCTGACATGAAATACATCTTCATAAAAATCAGAGAATGGTCTGAATTGGAAGGGACTTTAAAGATCACCTAGTTCCAATGCCCCTGCCAAGGGCAGGTACACCTTCCACCTTCATTTTACTGCTTTTGCTGCTCCTGCACAGGACTGAAACACACTGTTTGGGGGTTACTTTTGGGGGTGAGCAGCAGTGGTCATGTCAAACACTGCATCCCCTTGTGTCAAGGACTGTGGAGCTGCCCAAAGCACCACTGCTGCCAAGGCTGCCCTGAGAGGCCCTGGTGAGGGAACAGCCCACACCAGCCCCAGCCACACACCAGGTGTACACTGGTGAACTGAAAGGGGGTCAGGACCTGCTTGCCCTCCCCAAAGGCGAATCGTGTGCCACCGCTTGAAGTGGGCAAGTAAAGAAAACAATTACAGCAAAAGTCTTGATGTCTTTCAGAGCCTGGGACTGCAGGATGATAAATTCTGCCAGAGGAGTGCAAAGGGGGAGTTTCACTCACAGGTAACAAAAAGGTTTTCCTGGTTATGGCTGTTTTAAGATATTAAGGATGTAGGGTGTTCTTTCACCATCTTGAGAACAAAGTCTAAAAAAGAGCTAAAATTATCTTGCTATGCTTAAGCTACAGCAGATTCTCAAGAGTAGGTGGAGATCTACTGAGTCAGGCTGAAGATGCTGTTTGTGTCACTGATGAATCAAAGCAACAGCTCTGTGACCCTGCAGGAATGGATGTTTTGCTCCAGTGTTGCGTTTAAACAGTGCTTTGAGCTGAGCCATGCCGTTTGGCACTAACAAAGCAAAACGTTTCCAATCACCCCCAAATTTCTCCATTTTCTACTGTAGACTGTATGGTCTTGTGTGGGTGAGCATGACCAAAGAAGAGCAGCACAGCCTTAGCATAGCCTAGAGAGGTAATATCTGAAATCTTTTCTGAGGCTAAGACAGAAAGTGGCAATCTGGGGAAACGTGATATAAACACTTGTGTGCAGGTTGAATCCATCTCCTGAAATTAATGCTGGCCCTTCTCCCCCGTTCTAGAACAGAAATCTGAAATTAAACTCCATCTCTCTATACTTCACCCTTAAAAGGAGTACAGGTTTGGGTCTTGCCCAGAACATCAACCTCACCACAGCAACATAAAAACTTGAAAGATTGTACAATGAAAAATGCACATCCTGGGTTGTGCACAAGGGGATCCTGGATTTCAGATACGTCATTAGGTTTCAGGAGAGAAATTTTCCCTTAAGACAAGCCTCAGGTACAGAGTGTGGAGGCAGCTTCTACACACACCAAGGCACATGGAGAGGAGAAAATAAATGAGAAAAACTCATGAACTAAGAAAAACATAGGAGACAAAAAGAATTAGAAAATGGTAAGATTAAAATGTTACAAGAAGTGAGGAAACAGCAAGGTGCTGATTTTCTCAGCTGAGCGACTGGGAGAGGACAGCGAGCAGAAGATGCCAGGTCAGGTAAGTGGGCACCAGGGATGGGCAGGGGAGCAGCGCATGAGCTCACTTTTTAAACACAGCCAGATAAAAAGTCTCCAGTCTTCACTGCTTGAGGTCCATAGCCATGAGAAGTGTGAAAGTCTATATATATGGGCAGTCACTCGAGAAGAAACCCACAAGCCCACAAGCCAGTTTCTCTCCCTTCATTAGCATAGATTTAAGGGCAAATGCAATTTGAGTTACGGTCTCATTACTGAGATTTAATTACTTTTCCTAAATGTTCTGCAGAACATTTACTTGTACATTGCAAAGTATTACAGTATAGTCACAACTTAGGCTCTCAATTACAGGAGAACTAGGCAGGAAAGAAGTTGAGTTAATTAGAGTCACTGAAGCTTAATCAATTCCTCTGTGTGTGCAGAGAAGAGCACGCTGACTTTTAGTCTATTTGTGAAGTCACCTTACCTGTCTGCTACAGGTTATTAAAACCTTCACGCAAATGGAAAAAGTCAATGGCTGATATCTTAAAATAGGTGTTATTTTGCATTTTCTACATTGGGCTAGACTCTTCATGTTTCAGTCTCATTTTTGGCAGTTCAAAAGTTTTTGTGGCCAAGACTGTTTCTGACTGCCCATCCGTATGCAGCACTTGATCTCTGAAGGCAAAGTGCTTTCCTTTTGGAGCCTCAAACCAGCACCCCAGGTCTATTTGCAGAAAGCCCAGGACCTGCACAATGGAGAGTAAAGCCACAGCTCTTCTGCACTTCTGCATACTCTGTCTAGCCTGGCTATAATGCTATTCCTGTTTGTATGGTGGCCTTTCTTTGGAAGGATGGAGATGATCTGCAGGCATATTGCTGAAGAAGAGAATTCACACGATCTGGGAGAATTACAGAAATATTCTGAAATATATGAATTCCAATTTAAGTAGGCCAAGCGTAAGTATATGTATATATATTTATGTATATATGCGCAGTCACTACTGAGAAAAGAAAAAACCCACGTGCCCAAAAAACAACTTCTCTCACTTCATTAGCACAGATTTAAGGGCAAAGGCTTTACACTTAAGTGTGAATAAATACCCCCACAAGAAGAGCTCATTTCCTGGGTAAAATTAATCCCACCCAAAATTAGAGAGTATCCAGATGAATCACTTCCTAAAAGTGCTTGTATGACTGACTAAGATATAGGTATTTTGTAAATCAGGTGTTAACTTCTACCCTTCATTCTCCCTGTGCAGTTAATGGAAACAGGACTCAATTAGCTTTCGGGCTTACCCTGTAGAGGTGTTAGCCAAATTCACCACATCTGATTCAGTCTGTTGAGGCCAGGCACTTCATTTTTATGACTTACCATGCCTGCATTAAGTAGCTACTTTAGGCATGCAAAATCCAGACCGGTAGGAAGTCAGAGGAGGTCAAAACCTAATCACATTAAAATCAATATCCAATTCAGTTCTGCATGATCTGAACAAAGAGCACCAGTTACGTTCCTAAAAAGGAACTGGCTATGCAGGTGCCAATCTGGAAAGAAAATGAGAAATAGCTCCTGGAAGCAAATAAAATGTACATATGAGATCAGTGAGATCCAAATGCATACTGGATGACTTCATTTTGCTTTGAAACTGAGTGGATACTCAGTAGATGCACCTACGCAGGATGGTGGGTGTACTTCAACTTACGGCAATATTGCATGCTTTTTCTAAGTCACACTTGCATTCCATGTAAAAGAAATCAGGTATGTACGCACGTGCAAGCACACAGAGCTGAGAGAGAAATTATTTTACTGAATATGTTTTAAAAGACCCTCAAATGGGTGCTCTGTTTTACTACAGTATAGGCTGAACTCGGGGAGGTTTACATTATAAACTATAGAAAGCGGGTGTCAAAATATACTGCCATTCAGAATTTAAAAACAAACGGCCAAATTAATATTGATAGCACTATGGCATCATTTGTTCTTCTCTTGGCAACAGTCATAGAAAAAGTCCTTGTTAAATCAGCCTATTAATTCTCAGTTTCCCTCTTTGTTTTCTCCCAGTGAAAGCAAAATTGAAGTATATATTTCTTTGAGTACTATTTCATGCCTTTCTGTATCACAAACAACATTTCATATTTCTGTGACTTCAGCGGCAGATGCACCACAAACGTTTTTGCAACAAGATCTTCCAAATTCTCTAACGTGCTAGCAAAGAGAAGCAGCGTGGCGGCGGAGGATCGCCCACCAGCAGATGGCATTCAGTCCCTACAAGTCTTCCAGCAGCAGCAGGAGGTACCAAACGCTGCACTTGCAGCACATCAGCATAATATGTGGGATCATGTGAGAAGCAGATAGTTAACCCTAAGTTATTTTCCCGTCATTTGACAAAATGCTCCTTTCAGAGCATTATTTTATTTTTTCTGTCATTTAAGAAAGAGCTCATACATAAGCACTATATAGAGATAGATTTGCCACGTCAGAGCAGCAGGATTTTATATTCACTTTATATTCCCAGCATAGGTACTACCCACTGCAAGCCAGTCTGTCTGGCCTAGTATTTTCTTTATGTAATAGCAGCTTTCCATGAATAACTGGTGGAAGAACCTGACCTTCCTTCTCAGTTCAATAGCATCTTTATTCTACCGCTCTTTATGTTCATAAATACTCTGTTAAGGTAATAAAACTATAAATTTAAATATCTGTAATAATAATTTTAAAGCATTTTATGGCTAGAAATAGATATGGTGAATAGAAAGTTAACAATGGATTCAAGGAAGATTTTTTTTTGTTCAGACAAAACTGAGCTTTACTGCCATGAAGGTACAGACTGAGGGAATTTTGGTAATTAAGCTACACTGTCAGCCCTGATGCGAGATGTATCAGGCATGGAGGTGCTGGGATGCAGGGCCAGATGTGCAGCTGCCCTGACTGCCGGCATCCTTCAACCGCAGACAAGCCGAGTGGGAAAAGGGGGTCACTGCACTGACGGAGCTGGCAAACGGATGGACAAATATAGAGAAAGAGCAAGTAACCTCATTTCAGTCAAGAAAATAAACAAAACGCAATGCAGAATGGTAGCTCATCTGGAGTTTCAGTAATGTGCTTACAGTGACATTAAAAGCAGGTATTACCTGTTCTAAGAGATTCTGAAGCCTTTCTATTTCACAGTCTATTACAAATTTCTTTTCTTGCCTTCGGTCCAGGTCTTCTAAAAGCCGCCTGTAGCTGGCATCATTAAAATTCTCCACACAGATGGCACTGACTTGCCAGCTATTTTGTCCCGCTTTTTCCATAATAGCTTGAAGTATTGAATAACCTAAAAGAAAAGGATACAATACATTAGTAACACAAGTATTGCATTTTTTGAATAGGAATTGCCCTTAATCAATATTACGTCTCTTAATATTTGCTCATGCATGGAAGGGAATGAAACTGTATCTCTACCTATGCTGCTAGCCATAATCAGTGCATGGTATGCAATTAACAGAAATTACAATTGCTGTGATCAGGAACCTTGGAATGATTCTCAGCATTATGGATAATCATCATATGATTTATACACAGAAACTCTTACAGTCAAGTACTCAGCTTCTCAGATTGGCTTTGTACAGGTTTCTCTGCCCAGGCATTTCATGATACAGTAGAGAGAAAATCTGAGCCTACTCGTTCACCAGAAGTATTTGTATATTACAGAAGTAGTATGTTAGACATTCAAACCAATTTTTTTGGTTGGACATTCTTTTTGTTGGATATTGCCGACATTTAATCCAAGCAGCTTTTAATGCTTCTTAAGAACAGTTCATTTTTTCATTTATTTATACATATCTATGCCAGTATAGATGTGAAAATAGAAATGATATTGATCTATTTCAGAGATCCTATATAAGCTTTAATCAATGTGTGCAGAGTGCCTAGAGGTCAACGAATGAAGTGCACCATAGCAGCATTAATTATTACTACTGGCAGAATTATCGCTCTTTATCAGTATTTGATGTCCCCTTTGTCATTTTTGAGCCTGTTGACAGAAGTTTCCACCTGGACCCACAGGGCAGGCTCCCTGCCCACAGCCTCAGTGTCTGTCCCCTGGCCCAGCAGCCCTCCGCCTTCTTCCCTCTCCTAATTTTTTCTCACTGGGGATGTGCGGTGCAGAGGCAGCCGAGGAGCTTGTGACTTATCTCAGGACAGCTTGCAAGTCTAGCCTTGACTTGCCCAACCAGTTCCTGAAGTAAGAAGCATGTGTAATTGCATCTTTTATCTAGAATAAATGGTGAATTTGTTTAAAGCAATGAGGTTTGCACACCTCAGATCCAGAGTTAATGTTTAAGAAAGACAAAAAGGACAGATATGTTTGTCAATAACATACTGATACAAATGGTACAATTCGGAGAAGGTGCTCCTGTCTAGAATCATAACACAAAATATTGTGGCTTTTTACTCATTATCTAGCTGAATTTTCCCCCCTAGCTTTAAACTAAAGATTTCACCTCTCAAAAACTACCCTTAGTGATGCAGCTACACAGTCGTGGCTCCTTTCTCTCTCGACAAGAGGGTCCCGTGCCTGAGTGCAGTGACCCCCAGCTGTCATTTTAATGCACCTGAAGATGCCACCGCATGACGGCTTCCCCACAAAAAGCACTATCAGACATTCCCATAGACTGCAAGAGGAATCTTTCTAAGTGACTTGTCAGAAAGAGTTCTTTGGAGTGTGCTGTTGCTAACTAATTAATTGTCAGCAGACCTACAAACCCACCAAAACCTAAGTTTGCCTCCAGTAAAATAACAGTAGACAACAGTTTTATCAGAACGTGAAGATTTTAGGATGCATGAGACACTAATTCTCTTGCAAATCCAGGAGCAGCTCTTTTTCTACTGGCTCCTATGACATTTGCAGTCCTTGAAATATTAACTTGAAATTGTATCTTCTTACCATTAGGACACTATGTACCTGCACTCTGAAATGAACATTTATTATTTTTTTTTCAATTCAGATGACATATTAAAGATAAAAATACAAATATTTATAATGCATACGTAAAATGCATAACATTTTATCATATAAATGAGACATCTATTTTATGAAACAGTATTTTATCTTAGGAAATGAATTAAAATACTTGATGTATTGAGTATTAAACCATTTCTGTACACAGCATATATTTTTAACCCAATCACTGTTACTTTTTTCAAAGAACCATACAGCTTTCCTGTTAATTGCTGCATAATTATTCTGCTTTTCCTGTTGCTATATTCAATCTCTTTTTGCCTGTAATTATCTCTGCAAATCATGATGAGATTCTTTCCCAAACATTGTATTTTTTGCTTCATTTCCTATTCATTTCCATATATAGACATACATTAAAACTACCCCAGTGTTACAGGGGTTCCTGCTTCATTTACACTGTAACTTTGACTTGATCTTTGCTACAAAGGCAGTCAACTTTTACTTAATTCAGCTTCCTGACACAAATTAACATTTTCTTTGATTCAGAATGAATGGTGTTTGGAACAGCAATTGCCATCCCCTCATTCCTTTCTTATTTCACTTGGACAACTTTACCAAGATGTGTTTTGATCAAACTGGGAATTTATCTCAGCATAAAGCACCACAAATATCAAACGAACACATAGAAAAGCTTTTCTTCTACCTTGGATCAAGGTTTCACTTGCCACATTTCATTAGCAACTGCCTTCATTTAGGCATTTGAAGCTTCTGTAGCTTCTTGTCAATAGCTGGCATGCAGACGTGAGTTTTTACGGTAGCATGTCTTTCACGTACAGCTAAATGGTAGCAACTGGATATGGTGCAACATCTCCATCAGAAGTGTTCAGAATCCCTGTGCAAGTAATCAGTTGCACAGTTATCTATTCAAGATACAAGAACAATTTTTAATAGATTGACAAGGGTGGAGTTTAAACAGAATGAATAAAGGCATTCACAGGCTCAGTTGGCATAAAAATGAGACATGCTGAGGAGAACGCTTACTTGTCCAAAATAATTGGCTATAGCTAACAGAGAAAAAAAATAGGTGTATGGAGAGCTGCAAAGTTTTTATAAGGCAAAAAACCCTGAAACTAACCTGGGGTAATTCTCAGACACTGAGTGCAGCATCTCTGTTTAGACAAAATTCTTACATTTCAGAAAGATGTTTGCTCAAGTAAAGACAGCAGACATGAATCCTATAGGTATTTATTTTCTGGTTATCTGCTACTTATCCTCAGTTACACTACAGACAGATGAATGATTCATTTTATCGAATACATTCCGTCCCATGTATTGTGGAACACTATTTGTTGCACAAAAGCAAACTAAAAAAACCCAAGCTAACTCATATCAGCTGAGCTACACAATCAATGTTTTCCAAAACAACATTATTTTAAAAAATGTTTAAGACTACGTCAATAAATAAAAGTAAGATAAGTTTTCACAAATGTATATAGTAACCCTTTATTACCAACTTATTCAACCATGAAATGCAGATAACTCATCAGAAAATACAAAATATTGTGCCCAAACAGAACCAGCTAAAGCCTGGAGGTCTGTATCAAGAAGCTCCTGCTCTTTTCCAGAGGTTTTTTTAAAGTTTTTTTTTCTGTTTGTGTTCTAATTAGCAAATCTATGAATAATATAGAACACCAATACAACTGCCAGGAAACACAGATGAATCCTTAACAAACACAAATACACTATACATAAGAATGGTTTCTTTTCCTCTTTATGGAAACAGGATTCTGGAGAATTTTCCTCAAATAACCTGGGATAAGAAGTCTCCCACCTGCTTTTTGTAGGTAGTTGCTTAAATGTAGATAGTACTGACAACTGCTTAAGGACCAGTAATACCAATTCCACCTCAATATACTGGAACAAAACCAGAGACAGGGAAAGTCTGCAAATACTTTATTTTCTTGATTGCTTCTCTTCCTGCTTTTCTGTTCTCTAGTCAGGTGGAATTGTGATGATCTAACATGCTGCTATTTTTTTTTTTTTTTCCAAAAAGATATCACACAGTCATCATGTTGGGAAAACAAAGAAACATGAAGAGTCACTCTATTCTTTTCCTGTAAAACCAGAGCTGGAGATGCCTACCACAGAAAATCTACACATTGGGATTGATACTACAGCTAAATACCTTACAAACAAAATCCCTTATTTTTTTTTTTTAACACTGCTTCCCTTATTCCACACTCCGTTGGCATTTTTCCATTGCAAAATGCGTCTGCTACACAAAACCTATGTCAGATGTGCTCCTGGTCTTAGGTCTGTTTACAGAGAGATTAGTACTTCTTCAGAGAGACTTAGATGTCTTCTGGAGGCACAAGTGTGTAAAATACTTGAGCAATTTTGGTATTTAAGAATACATCGTAAGTGCAGGATTTTGGGAGCCCAGGATTCCTCCTAGTCACTGCAACATTGCTGCAACTGGAGCCTATACACAACCACCCTCCACCCAAGTAGCTGAAGTCATGGGTAATCCTTTTGATTTTAAAAGTTCAGTGGCCTTTCAGGGTTTTTTATATGTCTTCTGCTGTACCAGCTAGGCTTTCTTCTATCCAATTTGATTTCAGCAGTCGATGACTTAATTTAATTTATTTCCATTTAAATGAAAAGTTAAATCTGATATCTAAATCTCTTCAGTGTGTTCAGAATAAACTGAAGAGAGAAGCATTTTCTTGACTTATTTTTCTGCTGGAATGCACATGCTTGGCTTGTTTCTCTTTTCTTTTCTTTTCTTTTCTTTTCTTTTCTTTTCTTTTCTTTTCTTTTCTTTTCTTTTCTTTTCTTTTCTTTTCTTTTCTTTTCTTTTCTTTTCTTTTCTTTTCTTTTCTTTTCTTTTCTTCTTTCTTTTCTTTTCTTGCTTACTTGCTTTCACCAGAAATTTTTCAGCGATCTATCACCTTGTTATAATTACATTTCAATAATTTTAATGTTCCAGCAGCCTTTTCATTCTGGGAAACCATTTCCTCCACCCCTCTAAGTGCATGCAATCGTTCCTGATGGTCTTGCAAAGAGACAGATAGCAAAGTGGCTGCCTGCTCTAAACAGTAATATTTTTTTATTTTGGAATTATTGTGCAGGAAGTTACTTAATATTGATTTTCTATGATGAAGAGGATGCAATATTTACATATTATTACTGTATTTTACCCTGGCTAGCAGACTGACAATACCAAATGACACAAGTTAACGGGTTAATACACTTGGAAGCAGAATATGCAATGTATTTGTTATGGTCCCAGGAGCAGAAAACATCTCTGATGAACATGGGTCTTTTCCAAGGATGAGCATCATATACTGCACATTACTGAGATGCAAACTCATTTTCTTCTTTTTTCTGGGCCCAATTAACTTTCAAATTGGAATTGATCCTATTCCCAAGATTAGCTATGATTCCAACAGCCAGACACTGAAATGCTGGAGCTATTTTATGAATGCTACTTCCATCTATTGGAATTCATATTAGGATCAGAAGAAGAAATAAAATTTGTTATAAATCCAATACAGCAGAAGTGAATAATAAATGATCAAATCATTTGTATGGATAAGCCAATATATTTGACATTCAAGATTGGATTCACATCACTTAGCTCTAGCTGTCTGTAAAAGTAAAGTAGTTGTCTCAGCTAATCATCCAGGCTTTCAAAGGAGAGACATATATCCCATAAAAAAAGCTTTTTTTTTTTCTTAGATATCTATCTCAGAGGTGCTTTTCTCTTTCTCCAATGAATACCAAAGAAGTCTAGACATGAGGCTTAGTGAAAATACCTACCATTTATCTAGCCAAATCTTGGTGAGATGAACTCAGACACTACAGTGATGAAAACCATACAAGAAATTTACAGTATGACTGATGCACAAATGTACATTCAACAATAGCTACAAACATCAAATTCAATTGTATTCTAGTTTTCCTCAGTATGATCAATACTTTTTTATTAATATATGGGTTTGTTTTAAATTTTGGTCAGTATACAGCTTTCAGAATTCAAACACAATCAGTAAGATTTAGAAACTCTATCACATAACCTTTGACACACAATAACTCATTCGCATACCTGATTTTCTCTGCATTCAAAAAACGTACATACAATTTCATCAATTTAGACAATAGTGTAAAAACTAGAACTACAGGTGTGTTCTGAGTCCTTCGTGGATCTAACTCACAGAAATGATACGTAGACTGGAAAATAAGATAGGCAGCTCGATAAATAATAACATGTATTCCTCTCTCTCCCTCCATCCCCCAAGACAGATAAATTGTATTTAAATCATTCTAGACAGATATCTTTCTTTGGCCTTAAAAAAGTCTAATTAGAGTAACTTCCTAGCAAATACATTAATTGCATAATTATCCTTATCATCAGGAGATGTTACCTAAAGTCTAACCTAAGTCTCTCTTGGCACAATTTAAAGCCACTCATTCTTGTCCTCTTTCTAGTAGGTCTGGAGAGCAGTTTGTTCCCTTCTTTAATGCAATGGTTTACACAACTGAAGACTGCTGTTTCATTTCTGCCTGCACTACTCTTGCTGAAACATGATGCTTTCAGATTTTCCTTGTGAAACATGTTTTAGCCTAGGTTCTGACAATTTTCCTCACTTTCCTCTGGATATGTTGCAATTGATCCAAATCTTTCCTGAAGTGCACTGGTGAAAATGTGATGTATTTTACAGATGTACTCTAAAGTGCACACAACTCTTTCAACTTTATCATCTGCAAGTTTAACAAATGTATTCTGGAATTCTTCATCCAAGTCATTAACAAATATACTGGCAAAACCTGCAACTGGAATGGATCACTACTTAATACCTCTTTATTTGACAGTGAACCTCATATACTTATTTCTGAGTTCAAGCGTGTGACCAGTGTTCTACATAGCTTCTACAAATTTCATCAAGACAAAATTTCTTCACCTCCTTTGTGGTGGGTTGACCTTGGCTGGACATGATTTGCTCATCAAAGCCACTATATCAGCCACTCCATCACTCCCCTCCCCAGCTGGACGGGGGAGAGAAAATACAAGAAAAGGCTTGTGGGCCAAGATAAGGACAGGGAGAGATCACTTAGCAACTACTGTCATGGGCAAAACTGACTCAACTCAGAGAAATTAGTTAAATTACCAATCAAATCAGAGTAAGGTAACGAGAAATGAAACCAAATCTTAAAAACACCTTCCCCCCGCCCCTCCCTTCTTCCAGGGCTCAACTTCACTCCTCATTTCTCTACCTCCTCCCCCTGCGTGGCACAGGGGGAGGGGGGATTGGGGTTTGTTGTTTCTGCTGCTCCTTCCTCCTCAGGGGAGGACTCCTCACACTTTTTTGCTGCTCCAGCGTGGGGTCCCTCACATGGGAGACAGTCCTCCATGAACTTCTCCAATGTGGGTCTTTCCCACAGGCTGCAGTTCTTCATGAAGTGCTCTAGTGTGTGCCCTTCCATGGGGTGCAGTCCTTCAGGAACAGACTGCTCCAGCCTGGGTCCCCCAGGAAGTCCCAAGTCCTTCCAGAAAACCTGCTCCAGAGTGTGCTCCTCTCTCCATGGAACCACAGGTCCTGTCACGAATCTGTTCCAGTGTGGGCTTCCCACAGGGTCACAGCCTCTTTTGGGCACCCACTTCCTCTGGTGTGGGGTCCTCCCTGGGCTGCAGGTGGAGATCTGCTCCACCATGGACCTCCATGGGCTGCAGGGGACAGGTGGCCTCACCATGGGCTACACCATGGTCTGCAGGGGAATCTCTGCTCCAGTGCCTGCAGCACCTCCTGCCTTCCTCCTTCACTGACCTTGGCACCTGCAGGGTTGTTTCTCTCACATACTCTCACTCCACTCTTCCAGCTGCTGCTGTGCATGTGTTGTTTTTTCCCCCTTCTTAAATATGTTATCCCAAAGGTGCAGCCACCATCACTGATAGGCTTGGCCATGGCCAGCGGTGGGTTCATCTTGGAGCCAGCTGGCATGGGCTCTATTGGACATAGGGGAAACCTTGCCACACAAACCCAGTACACTCATTTAGCAAAATTTCATGCAAACTGTGCAAAAATCATTCTAGAATGAGACATCTATTTTTTTCCCAATGTCTACAAAACCCATTCTTTTGTGACAGAAGGAATTTTTTCTTATTTCACGTGATTTGTTCCTAAAAAAACCCCATGTTTGGGTTTACTTAGCTTTCCAAATTCTATGCATTTTCCAATTTATCTGTTATGATGTATGTTGTAAATTAAGTCATCTATACTATCAATAACCAGGATAATTTTATTACAGATGGTTCTGAAACAAAACTGAGGAAATGATGGATCCAGTTTAGCCATCTCCTGGACAGCTATTTTGCTGTCATATTTCAGAATATTTGATGACAGAGGATCCTTTATGGTCTGCATTTATGTCTCTTGCCTCCCTGAGATCCATAACCTCGAATAGCTTCTTGGTGTTGCGAGACACCTTCAAAACAAGCTCTAGCAGTAGTTTATGGTCAGACTTCCTGTCCTCCTCTCCCCTAATCCTGTAGAGGCCAGTAGCTGTTCAACTTCATCATCAATATTTACTAACCTTTCTTTCATGACAAAGACATAAAGTTACAAGAAAATGCTTTCAATATATTGTAACTGCAACCTTTTTTTTTTTTTTTAAAAAAAAAAAAAGCCTTAAAGGTAAGTTATATGCTTTCAGTGAGCATATGGGAGGTTTGGTTTACTCCACAATGGGAATTTATGATCAAAGATTCAGGTGATGTCAGGTCCCAGTTATGCTACACCCACTCTGCAGGAAGATTTTTTCCCCTTCTTTGCATTTCAGAGTCTGTAACCTTCATATGAAATACAATATAACAGTGTCTCGTCAAAACACTAAGTGATAGAGATGAGTGGAAACTGAAGAAAACTGAAGAAAAGCCCTGGTTTTGTAGGCAGTCTGATAGTTTTGCTTGCTCTTTCACAGTTCTCAGATAGCATTACCCTTCCCACCTCACCAAATGCCTTCAAACTAATGTCAAAGTGCAGCACCCTTTCTTATGACAAGCATGCACAGAGATTAATATATACAAGCATACTTACAGATATACGCCAAAAGTACATTTACGAACTTTGTCAACATTTTATATTTTCTTTGCTTTTCTTTGTCTATTATTTAGCTGGCTCAGGTGAGAAGTCTTTGGCTCCTCCGAAGTTTACGAGCAGCAATGAAGCCACATTCTTAGCAAATTTTGTCAAATTCTTACTGCACAACTTTGACTGCTAAATCAGAAACTGTATGTAATTTGAGTTTTATTAGAACCTCACAAACTATTACCTTATAAAAAACCAAAAACACAAACAAAAACCAGCAGTTAGGGTGTTGGGCTTACTTTCTGTCAGACCAGCATTTTGAAGTAACCATAGAGGGTATATAGTCTCTCTGAATAACCAGTTATCTCATATGTCATCTTAGGTTGATCATTAGGGCTGAAGTGCATCAGTATTTTTTTAAAAAGGAGAGAAAACAGGAAAAATTGAACTTATTTTGGAAGTAAATACAGTATGCTCAAATATTTAACTTACTACCTCTTTTCTTTGTTCTTCTTATTACTATTTACTTGACAAATATCCAGCTTATTTGTAAGTACTCCTTGCTTTTATACATTATAGCTTAAGCTTTTCTTCTTTAGCACAATGTCTTAAAGTAAAAATTCTTCATTTCACTAAAACCTATAGCCTGTAATGTTGATACTAATTGTCTTCCTCGCACATTCTCTTCATTGATGCAAAGTTATTTTCCAGAAATTGCTAGCTTCCCAACAACTTACTTCTCTAGTCTCAATTTAATAGGATTTTGTTTGCCTTGTAATGGTATACAATTGTACATAGACCTTTGTGTAAACAACATCCAAGAGAACCATGTCAAAGAATATTAAGACTGCAAGCCAAAGCACTCAAGAGCTTGCATATCTTAAAATTAGCAGTACCCTAATGTATTCTAATTAATGTATTATGGCACTGTCTTTAATTATATTGTCACGTACTATTTTTCCCCACAAGGCATCTGCCTCAGCCCACGCATCAGATTCCTGTGCCCTAGGACAGAACTGACTCCGGGCACTAAATGATGACCTTGATATCACAACTTCTGCCTCTTTTCTATAGGGATGTGTTAGAAAACTAGTCTTTTACTACAAAATATCCAACAATCTCTGTCTATCGGCATTCATGCAGTGTTGTTTCTAATACATACATGAGAGAAAAATGCAAGAACAATCTTCAGACTGAAACAACAAGCATTCACACTAAGAAGCATTCATTTTAAGAGAGTCACAACCTTAATTCTATCTCTATGCACATGTGGCCACGTCACTATTCATTGGTTGCTACACAGCATATAATTTATAGGACCTTACTCCTCCTGTAAGTTCTACCTGTAGATCACAGGCACATTATTTATGATTTTAAATTTCAGTTGTGTTAAGATCTTTTTGAAATCTGTACTCTCAATAAGTTAACTTTTTCAGATAAATGTAATATGTCCTGGCAAGAGAGATTTTAAAATTTGGATGCTATGACTATAATATGGTTCCCTATTGATCGAAACATGTCTGGGATAAGTCTTGCTATTTCTTTTAAACTTACATACAGATGACAAATTTATTAAAAGTTGACACTCTTCCCCGCCACCAAACATCTAACAGTCTACAGATAAGCCTAAAGATCTGTGATTTTCTTCCAGTTCCTAAAACTAACTCCTTGTTCTTCTGATGTAGACCAGAATTAAGATGCGATTCATTCTTTTTGGACTGCAATAATGATTTGGAAAACATCCAAAGATTTCATAAACTGGCTTTCATTGAAGTGTAATGATATTGAATAATCTTGTACCTCCCAGGATTTCAGCTGAGGGGCCTGAAGTATCACTCTCAACTAAATCCTGAAAATGGCTTAGAACCTGAATTTCTAGAAAAGAACAAAATCCTACAAGGAAAAAAAAAACCAAAAAGCAAAAAAGCATTTTAGTAAGTTCTTCTATATTACATGTATATGTATATATGTAAATAGCTAATATGAATCTCTGCAAAACAGCAAAAAAAGCAGTGACAGAATTTTTGAAGGAGGAAAATTAACAAATACAGTTTGTTTCAGCTCCTTCTACACTATTCCTCCTCTTCTCATCCCTCCTCTGAAAAGAACTGATGGGACAAAAGGGACTTTGTAACCTTGCCTCTTTTGAGTGTCTTCACAAGCACTATTACCACAGTTACAGATACACAGAACCAATCTTTTCCAGTGATGTCATGAGTAAGACAGTTAATATAATATCTGGGTTCTTGAATAGAGAAACAAGGAAGCTGAAGACTGGAATGATACGATCTTTATACAGGACACTGGACAAGTCCCATATGACTAAATCTCTTCTTAAAAAATTAATGCTAAAATACTTGACAGAGTTCAAAGCAGCAAATCAGAATGATTTGAGGCCAATATATAAAACATGCCTTGGAGCAGGAGACTTACAGGAGAATTTATCTCAATTCAAAGCTTGATGGCTAAGTCTGAGCTACTTAGTCCAGTCTCCTTCTGCAGGCACAGAAGGGAAACAGGCACCCTCTGAAGGCAGCTCTTAAAACCCCTTATCATGTATTTCATGTATTTTCAGAAATCTCCCCAGGTTTAAAATGAAAAATCCCAATATTATTATTTTTCAGGTTCAATGCCATGAACAGTATTAACATAGCATTGTGCAGAACTAAAAGCAGCCTGCAATGTTAGCAAAGTATCTGTTTGCTACTCAAATGACTTTTAATTTAAGTTCTGTTTCGTATCTACATTTTACATATGAGGACACAACTTTTCATTTCAGTAGAATTAAAAGCTAGGTTACTTTTATGCTTCTCATGAGCAGGATGGGCAGTTACACGTAGGTTTTCTCTGATTATTCTGGTGAAGGGATTTGCATACAATTACACAGACAATTTCAGTTCCTAGCAGGAACAAACACAGGATGAAGTAAGTACTCACCATATGATTAGACTAATTTATTATGTCCCACTGAGGCAAGCTATATTCCAAGAAGTAATCATAAACTCATGTTCAAAGCTCTGGTAGAATGAATGTATTTAACAATTCAAATTAAATTCCAGCTGCAGGAACTGACATTTAGTGGAAAACAGGGAAATGGGTGAGGTATAATGAAAAGATAACAGGTAGAAGAATACAGCCATTAAAAGCTGTGGTTGGCCTGTATGAAAACAGGCCAAGATACAAAATTGTGATAAAATCCTGGAAAGTTTCTTGTATTAAATATATGTTGATCTGGAATTTGGTTAGTTTTAACTGACCTTGGCATTAATGTCTGAAAATGAACACAGTGACCAGTCAGTAACTGCTCCATAAAAGTTAAGTGCCTGTGACGTTTCATTATACAGTGGCACTTGCACTGACCATTTTTGAAAGCAAATTGTCTTAAGAACTTTGCTCATTTTAGAGCTGAGTATTTTTCTCCCCCTGAACAGCTGTTTATTCACAGAAAAGTGCACTCTGGTGACATCCCAAGTCTTAATGAACATGAGCGAGATTTTCTAAATAGGACTGGCCAGAAGAAAATACAACAAATGTTTCAAAAAAATGGAAAGAACATTCAATAAAAATGGACATTCCTTACATATTTCAATTTAGGATATTTTAATGAATAGAAATAAAAGCCATAATTTGGTTTTCGCGTAACTGTTCCCCAGGAGCGCAGTGGTAGCAAGATACCCACCCTCCCTGCTGCAAAACACGGGACTCTGCATGTGTCACTGGATGCCCCTGGGGCCACCGTGTCATGATCATTAGGACTGAGAGTGTCCTGGGTGGGTATAATCTTCATCTCTCCACCCGGAGCAGCTCCACAGCATAAAAACAATGCTAAAAGATCAACAAGTCTGAGGAAGACAGAGAAAATTACTCTGCAGCATGGTACAAAGAATATTTATCAGAGAGGTGGCAAAATTTTATTGCACTATTTGCCTCAGTGGCTACGTAGTTTATAAAAGAATATCCAAAAAAAAGGTGCACAGGGTGTGGGAACTGGCTGAAAAAACTTAAAGAGGTGAAAAAAAAAATACAACAGAGGGACTCCCTCTATCTAAGAGGAACGAGAAGTGAGAACCCAGTAACTGCTAAATAGATATAAAATACTTTATAAGTCCTAGAATATATGTTTGGCATTTTAGACTGTACCTTAAGTTGAAAATAAAATATTAAATAGGGTCTGATTTCAGCTGTACTAGTGTAAGACCAGAAAAATCCCACTTCCACCAAATTTTTTGAGGTTCCCACTGCTGTACTGGAAATTAAATCTATTTCTGAAAAAGGAGATGACAAGCTAATCCATCTAACTACACAATATTATTTAATTTATCTTGAATTTTCTTGCAAATTCCTGCCTGAAACAACTCCATGCTTATTGCTCAAAAACTACTGTGAAAAAAAACCTCCTGCCCACTAATGCTTTTTTATATTTTCTGGCTTTGCTTCTACTGCCCTTTTCAATGTGACTGATGAGATATTATTTAATAATAGAGCATCTTAAACAACATAAATTGCTGCAACTGCCTTATTTTCCTCTAGAGATACAATGCAGATTTGAATTTTCCAGTCTGCTTCATGCAGCAATGTCCAGCCTTTTCAACCTAAGGGCTGAAACGTTATTCCAAAAAGGTCAGTGGGCCACAATTAATACTTGAGGGCATTTTCTCTGGAAGCAAAGTGGAAGGGAGCAGATAGCACACCCAGCTCCTTTGCTGGGAATCCTTAAGCGCTGCCAGGACACCTGGCTACAGCTGTAAAATTGCATATAATTCCTTAAGCACATCGTGTTTCGCTTGTGTTACGGAAGCTGTGCCTCCTGGCAGCCCGAAGGAAGGCTCGCACGGCACCTTGGGGCTGGGACTCCAGGCTGAGACGTATGTGGTACCATCTCCCCAGGTACGAGAGACAGGGTGACCTCGTTCCTCTTGCCAAAGTTACCGGCTAAATCTGGTTCTAAGTCATTGAGCCAGATCTCAGGCTAATTGATTACAAATAAACAAACATCATCATTACAGAAACTGGACATTTGCCTACGTTTCTTATGAGATGGTTTTATGAGAGACAATTTGCACAGACATAAGCAGCAGCAGGAGTTTCCTTGCTGAGCTGTTAATACTGGAGATGATACGAGGACAACAATCTCAATATTCACACACTGCAGGACGTTCCCATCGAAAAACCTTGTGAGAAGTTGTGTGCAGGTCTTGCTGCAGTACGGAGGAGGGTGTGAATTTGCAAAGGGCTCATGCATGGGATTTCCCCCCACAGAGACCTCTGTCCCAGGGCCTGGTGGCCCCTGTGGGCTGGAGCTGCTCTGAAGCACCATGTTTCAAATGTCTCCCAAGGTTGCTCACGACAGACACAAAGAAGAGGCATAAAACATCTCTTCATGGAAGAACATGCCACAAAATACCAGTTTTACTTACATTTAGCATTCTATTGATGAAGTCATGTTGACTTCTGTGTCACTGAATAAACACTTAAAAAACCTTAGTAGCTTAATTTAGCGACATATTTGTGCAAGAAAGAGTTGTACTTACTTCACAGGTATTTCTTTAAGGTTTTATCTCTGTCTGAAAATGTTAATATTTGCTATTTATTGGTAGTTTAAATGAAGAAATCCTTTTTCAGCAAGAGTCTGTGTTAATTTGTTTTCATGATTAAAAAGGTTATTCTGATCCTAAGAAAACGAACATGAAATACAAGATAGGCCTGTACGATACTCCCTATGACAGAGAATGTGAATAATATTTTAGGCACCCTGCTGAGAATAATTGTTTGTATTTACATAAATTATGTTGTGCTCAAAGGCCTCACTGTCCTCGGTGCTGTACAATGTAGGCAGAAAAGTCTCAAAAAAGACGACTTTGGAAACCAAAAAGACTCGGAGGTAGGGCAAGTTGTTTATTTCTACTTTTTTTTTAAATTAGGTCAACATTTCAAAAGCATTTTTCACACTCATCAGTTTGAAAATAAAACAACTTGCTTTCACATGGATAGTCAGTAATTAAATTAAAAATACGATGATCAAAATATAAAATATAATAAAAATTATACATATTTGAATATGTATATTTTTATTTTTTAATATTCTTTTATTTTTAAATATGCTTAGGAATAAATGATTTAGCTAATTTATTTGGCATTTTTATTTCTGTCATCCTTTTGCAACATCACAGATGAGTCACTACACAGCCCATATTCTAAGTTGAATTTTCGCAGAATGAGAACCAGAGAAATACTATAAATACTGCTCTTTTTTTTTTTAGGATTGCTTATAAAAGATAGGACAAATCCTGTTGCATAACTCATAAAATATTCGTATTGACTTTCGTTGGAACTACTCATGGGAAAAGAAATTGGTCCAATATTTGAAATCTGATGTAATTAAAATTGAGAGCCTTTAATTCCAAAAGGCATTTAATACATTCACTGGAATTTATGTGTACAACTAATTCTGTGCCAGGTGAAAACATAAGTGACAAAGAAGTTGTTAAAGTGAAAGCTAGCAAAGAACCAGATAGGAAAATAAGACCCTAGTATGCAGGCAAAAACTTCACAGCTGGCAGGCAGGGTGGGAACCCTTCTTCATAGGACTGGTATTGTACACTAAAACTGCAGCCCTGTCACATGAACATCACAAATTACAGTCTGGACTGGAACTTACATTTTGTCACTATGTTAAATCTTGTCTCAATATACTTTTTTCCCGAAATAGATGTTTTCACATTTTAGACTGAAAGTTGACCTCTTCTGTGCAACTTTCTCTTGTATATCTTTCATATACACTCAGTTTCACAGCTTCAGGATGGTCACATGTGTGGCACGGTTCTGGCATATAAAAAGTGTTGTTTAAAAAGCTCCTGCATATATTTTATAATCATTTCCAAAAGAGAGGAAGGGAGAGATTTTGATTTTTAAATGACATGCCTTATTTGCAAACTGAACATTTCAAACGCAACCAGACACGTCTACCATAGATAAAGCATAGGTTTTTCTACTAAGAATTCATGGCATTTTTGACAGTTCATTGTCAGCATGTCAGTATGTCAATATTAGTTATTTCCTGGCACAGGAGAGCTACACAGGTAAGTGTATGGCATATTCAGTGGACTGCAACAGCAAAAGCCCTTTTCCACCCTGGAATGATCTCAGTCACTTAATATCCAAGATAGTTAATATCTGGGTAGGAAAGAAACTAAAAAAAAAACCCTACCACGCAGACAAACACTACAAAACATTTACCAGGGAGATGTTAGAATTTATTAAGGATAACTTGCAGCAAACTGACATTTCAACATGCAGTGAAATAGCAACTTTCTTTCTTGGTACAGTATCTTGCTCCAGGCACCCTCCAGACTTGCATGTCTACTGAAACCCACAAGGAATTGAACTTGTGGTCTCACACCACTCAAAACTGGTACCAGAAAAGGTCTTTATGCTGCAAGACAGCAATACTCAAATCTGAAAGCTACACTGTTTTTAAATAACTCTTGATATCTTATTGTACATTCTTACCTACAAGCCACACTTCTCCATTATACTGTGTCTTTGGCACTCCAAAGGTTTGCTGTCCTGCAGATTTATTACAATCAAAGTTTTACAAAGTCAGCTACAGATATCCTGCCCTGATGCATTTAAGATGTGTAATTAAAATGTGGTAAAATACCTGACATTTCTATGTTAAGAAGGCCTGTGCCCATGCCTACATCATTCTTGGGAACCTCCACCTACATCCTGGAAAGGTTCCTGGGAATCTGCTTTTGTACAGTAACCATAATAGTAGACACGTCCAAATGCTGGTTCCCCTGAATGTCACAGGCCAAACTCCACAACAATATAACTTGCACTAAAAGCTGCATGTACGGGACAAACTTAGAAAGTATGACTTATAAAGAATGAACTTATAAGGTACCATCAGTCACTCGGGATACCCAAATACACTAGTATAAAATTACATTTTTTACTAGATTGGCACTCTGTGGTTTTGCACCATGTCTGGATTTGTCAACAAAGTGAAAAGAAAATTTAGCAGGAAACAAAGCATTGGAAAGAGCAGGCAATAAAGTGGGCACACCCTATAAATAAACATAATGGGATCTTTTCCTGATATCACTCCTTTTGAGTTTTCAAGATTTGCAAGCTATCTTCATGTTGGATTCTCCCTCAAGACCAAATCCATGCAGCATTAGAGTACTTCATTGTATTTGTAGGGATTTACAGGCATCTTAGTGGAATTACAGGAATCCAGCCTATAGACTTATCATTACATCTGATTATCTGGTTTATGGTGCCTTTTTTTTTTTTTTTTTTTTTTTTATTTTTTTTTTTTTTTTAATTCATATTTTTTTTTTTTTTTTATTATTTATTTTGTTTATTTTTTTTTTTTTTTTTTTTTTTTTAATTTAAATGCTTCTTTTCAGCAAAAACAAAGACTTAAGCCACAAACATAATATATCTACATCATAAGGTAAAAAATATGTGGAAAGTGACCAATAGATTGAGAAATAACCCTACATTCTATTTCTGTACAATAGGGTTAAAGAGACTCAAAATTACATTCAGTAATTTCTTCATTTTCCAGAAAAAAGAATGCCAAGCTACTTCAAGTGCCTAACCACTTGAAGGCTGAGATTAAGAATTAGCTAAAGAGTGAAGTAATCAAGTTCAAAGATACTGATGATAATCAAACTGCGACTGTTCCTCATTATGTGGCACAAGTATATTACCTTGAGTTAAAACTTCCTCCAGTTCTCTAGAGCATTATTATTGTTGTTCTTGCTTATACTCATATATACTGAATTATGAAAAGAGAATTAAATCTTCTTATGCTGTTTAGTCCCACCTCATCTCTAACAATTCAATAGAGAATTTCATCTGGTGCTTTTGCTTGCAATCTGATGAACATAGAGATCTTATTTGTGGCACCAGCGAGCAGCTGGGCCCAATCCTGTGACCCAGTCCTTCCTGGATGCTTCTCTGTAATTTCCCCGCAGTGGGAGCCTTTGTACCCCACTCACCATCCCACTAGGATATTTGGATCCTGTGCACACTACAGATGAAAAAATGTGAACTTAAAATCAGATACATATTTTTTTTTGTATGCATAATCCCACTGAAACCCAAAGCACTTAGAGTAATCTGCTGAGGGAATTCAGCTAATTATATGACAATCCAGGTAAAATACACAGTCAGCAAGGTAAAAAATGTTTTTCAAAGGGGCTTTTGCCTATTAAAAGTTTATTTTTTTATTCAAGAGGGCGACACATTTTGTCAAAACATCAGTTTTTTCTTAATCCAACGAGTAAAACATAGCACCCTAGAGGAACAGCAAGAGAAGAAAAGGTCTTCCTGAAAATATTGTCTAGGTGTTGGAGATGGGATGAAATCCAAAGGGAAAGGAATTAATTTCCTAAAAGTCCTGTCAAAGATTGGTGTATCTAATAAAAAAGAAGAGTTACTTGACTCCAGCAGGCAGAAGAGCTCCCCCCCAGAAAGTCAGATGTAATAAGAAACAGAGGAGCAAACTGTACGAAAGGGTCAGGCAACTCATTTTCAGAAACTTACTTTTTCTTGACAAGTACATAAAATCTTGATAGTTCTCAGTTTTTATCTTCTTAGCAGCCTGATCTTTCTTTTACCTTAGTGGTCTTTCTAGACAGGCAATATTACTGACCCCCAGTTTACAAAATTAAATCCTAGAAGTCCATGGAGAATTTGAACGGGATCATTTTGTATTTATCTTGGACTCTTCTTGGACTATTCAGATAATGTTCATTTTTCCTCAATGACATTGACATTTGCAGAACTAATATAATACAAAGCCTAGGACTGGGGAAAAAAGTTTGGTAATTGTAAACCAGCAGAAGTTCCTATTTTTGTATTATCAGTACTATGAAGTTTGTTGACTGGTTATTGACAATGACTGATCTATACTCTATAGTCTTTACAAAGCATTCTATAGTATTTATCATTACTACAGGTTTGAAGCTAAAAAGTGGGTTTGATCGCCCCCAAATTACCATTATTAATTTACAAATTACCAAACATCCCTGTCCCCTATCTATATATTGCTGGATATTATATCTTTCCCCAAAGAGTATATATGCCTTTTTAATAAGTTAATACAGACACTATACTAGGAAGCACTCTATATTAGGTGAACACACATTTCCTGTTTCAAACACTAGAAGTAAAATTCATTCCCTGACAAAACAACTGTACAAAATCTAAGAATCATTAATTTCCTTTTTAAAAGTACTTCACAGTCTTTTCTCCATAAAGCTCACTTGGTGGCTTTCCACAACCTTCTTCCGCTTTTGCTTAATAATTTTCTGATTTCCAACATAAACTCACTAGCTTATTTTTTGCCATTTCTATGCTGCTTCACATTTGATTCAACACTGTCCTTTAGCTTAAAAAGTTCCACTTCCTCCATTACTTTTATTCTCTTAATGTATTTATGAAAAACAATCACTTTTCATTTACAGAAGGGCCTTTTCACTCTCCTCTCGTGACACAGGCTGTGCATAGTGATGATCATCCTAGTAAACCTTCTCAGAATCCCTTTCCTGAAGAGAAGCCACAGGAATTGCCATGGTTAGAAGTCTTGGGCACCCCTATATAGCTTGCAGTTTTTCATATAACCCATGCTCCAAATTTAAAAAGCGCTTTATTTATCATGATTAGCATTATTTACATGAACACCAACGATCTTTTTAAAGTACAAACTATTACTTTGTTGTAAGTTTAGGAAGAAATGCAAAACCATTAAAGTATTAGGAAATGCATAAGCTATTTAATATAACTGAGCATGAAATCTCATGAGATAATCATATCCTACAGCACCCTGAATCAAGGGTGGTAGCGAAGCAAATTCATTTCTCCAGAGGTATGATTGTCTCATGAGGACTACATTCCCCTGAGACTTGTCTCACTGCTGTTTGAAATATCTCTAACATGTAAAAAAACCTCTGATACTTAGGAAGAAGAAAGATGAAATAGTGAGCTCAGAAAGCAGAACAATAGTTTCCAATGAATCAATGAACGTCATAAGTTACACACAGTAATCTGTCACTCTTTAAATTGTTTAGTAAGAAAGACAAATGGATTAAACAAATCCATTTAGACAGTATTTTTCGTGGGGGCAGGGAAAGGCGTGACTCATGCATAAGAAATATTTCTACATGCCTTTCAGGTCTTCAATATTGCTTTTGAAGAAATCATTACAATGCCTACAGTAAACACTAAAGATGAGGAAATCCCATTTTTCTTCCTCTTATTAATGTATATAGCCTTGAATAGTTCTACCCCTTGTCTACACCACAGAACTCCATCTTATTTAGGGACTGAAATTGGTAAGATTTCATATAGACTCAATCTAAACCTACTATTGCCAAATAGTTCACTTCTCTGTTCATGTTTTTGAGACAAAACAACAAAAGCCATAGAAAGGAGATTAAAACATAAAAACAATTATTTAAAAGAGACTTAAAAAGGAAAATGTGCACATTTGTAAATTAAGAGGCTAATTAAAACACAGGAAAATATTTTAATGGGCTTAATACAAACTACTCCAGTCTTTCTAATAGTTTTCTGGGGAAGAAGAGGAATGAAAACAGTAACGTTTATAATACACAATCTCATTATCGGTACTTAATGTGCCCCTTTATCTGTCTTACAAATTCTAAATGCTCCAAAACATACAAATTACATGGACTTCTGTAATGCCTTTGATACAGTCCCACACAACATTCTTATCTCTAAATTGGAGAGATATGGATTTGATAGATGAACTGTTAGACGGATAAGGAATTGGCTGAATGGCTGTATCCAAAGATTTAGTCAATGGCTCCAAGTCTAAATGGAAACTAGTAATGAGTGGTGTCCCTCAAGGGTCATACTGGGACCAACACTATTTAATATCTCCATTAATGACATAGGCAGTGTGACTGAGCGCATTCCCACCAAGTTTGCAGATGACATCAAGCTGAGTAGTGCAGCTGATGTGCTAGAGGGTTGGGATGCCATCCAGAGGGACCTTGACAGGTTTGAGAAATGAACCCAAGTAAACCTCACGAAGCTCAGCAAGGCCAAGTGCAAGGTCCTGCACCTGGGTCGGGGCAAACCCCAGTATCAATACAGGCTGGGGGATGAACGGATTGAGAGCAGCCCTGCGGAGAAGGACTTGGGGTTCTGGTGGATGAAAAACTGGACATGAGCTGTCAATGCATGTTTGCAGCCCAGAAAGCCAACTGTATACTGGGCTGCATCAAAAGGAGTGTGACCAGCAAGTCGAGGGAGGTGATTCTGCCTCTCTGCTCTGTTCTGGTGAGACCCCACCTGGAGTCCTGCATTCAGCTCTGGGGTTTCTGGTATAACAAAGACATGGACCTGTTGGAGTGTGTCCAGAGGAGGGCCAGGAAAATGGTAAGAGGGAAAGAATAGTGTCAGAGGCTGAGAGAGTTGGGGATGTTAAATCTGGAGAAGACTCTGGGAAGACTTTATTGTAGCTTTTCTATATATATAACGGGGGCATATTAGAAAGAAAGAGACTTTCTACCAGAGCCTGTAGTGGCAGGATGAAGGGCAACAGTTTTAAACTGAAAAAGAGTACATTTAGATTGGATATGAGGAAGAAATTATTTACGATGAGGGTGGTGAGACACTGGAAGAGGTTTCCCTAGAGAAGTTGTGGATGCCCCATCACTGGAAGTGTTCAAAGTCAGGTTGGATGGGGCTTTGAGCAACCAGGTCTAGTGAAAAATGTCCCTGCTCATGGCAAGGGGGTTGGACTAGGTGATCTTTAAAGGTCCCTTCCAATCTAAACCATTCTATGATTCTATTAAAATGTGTTTAAATTACAGGAAAGAAGACCCCCTGGGAAATAAATAATATTTATTTCTCAAAAGGACCTCCAAGAATGTAAAGACCAGAATCACAAAGTATCAGAAAATCCTATGGAAAACAATGGGAATTATGTGTTTAAGTGCTTTTGCAGACTTGGTCTTCCATGCTGACTGAAATCGGCCATACATTTTTCCTTGTGGGAAGCTGGTTTTGTGGATGCTTTGGGTGAATTACATAGAAAATTATTTCCATCTAGAGCATCCTAGATCCTTGGCTGTGTGCTCCATGCCTCCACTCAGCAACATTGAGAAGTACTGATGAAATTAAAACTAGATATTTGCTTATGATAAGAGTTCACAGGAGAGCTTGGCCTTTAGCTCATCACTGGTACTGTTACGAAGACTTTTGTGCATATTTGTTGTTGTCACAGTCACAGAATCATGGAATAATTATGGCTGAAAGGGACCTCTGGAGGCCATCTGATTGCATTTCCTGCTCAAAGCAGGGTCAATTACAGTATGTTGCTCAAGGCATACTCATTTGAACTCTGAACACCTGAATTTTGATGGATATTGTAGAAACTCTCTAGGCAACATATTTTAGTGCTTCATCACTTTCACCATGAAGTTTTCCTAATAGTGAACTGTAAGCTCCATCGCTGCAGCTTTTGAACACCACCTCCTCTCCTTTTGCTGAGCACCACAAGGAAGCTCCTTCTACCCCTTCCCACCAGGCAGTTGAAGACTGTCATAAGATTCCCCTGGAGCCTTCTCTTCTCAAGGCTGAACAAACCCAGTGCACTGCTGACTCGTGTTCAACACATCTGGACCTCAGGTCCCTTTCCGAAAAGCTTTTTTTATCCCATCAGCCTGTAGAGCTTACTGTTGAGGTTATTCTGTCCCAGGTGCAATGCCCACGTTTGTGTTGAATTTCCCCTAGTTTGGGGGGCCTAAACAGAGTCATAGAATCATAGAATCATTTTGTTGGAAAAGACCTTGAAGATCATTGATTCCAACTGTTAACCTAGCACTATCAACTTCACCTCTAAACCATGTCCCTGAGAACCTCTATCATCAACTGCTTCCTTGGGCAGTCTGTTCCAATGCCTGACAACCCTTTCCTCGAAGAATTTTTTCCTAATATCCAATCTAAACCTCTCCTGTTGCAACTTGAAGCCATTTCCTCTCATCCCACCACTTGCTATTTGGGAGAAGAGACCAACACCCTCCATGCTACAACCTCCTTTCAGGTAGTTGTAGACAGCAATAAGGTCTCCCCTCAGCCTCCTTTTCTCCAGGCTGAACAGCCCCAGCTCCTTCAGCTGTTCCCTTTAAGACTTGTGCTCCAGACCCCTCACCAGCTTCGTTGCCGTTCTCTGAACTCCCTCCAGCACCTCAATGTCTTTCCTGTGGTGAGGGGCCCAAAACTGAACACACGATTCAAGGTGCGGCCTCACCAGTGCTGAGTACAGGGGGATGATCACTGCCCTGGTCCTGCTGGCCACACTGTTCCTGATACAAGCCAGGATGCTGTTGGCCTTTTTGGCCACCTGGGCACACTGCTGGCTCACGTTCAGCCAGCTGTCAGTCAACACCCGCACATCCCTCTCTGCCAGGCACTTTCCAGCCACTCTTCCCTGAGCTTGTAGCGCTGCCTGGGGTTGTTGTGACCCAAGTGCAGGACCCAGCACTTGGCCTTGTCAAACCTCATGCAATTGGCCTCAGCCCAATGATCCACCCAGTCCAGATCCTTTTGAACGGCCTTCCTACCCTCCAGCAGACCAACACTCCCACCCAATTTGGTGTCATCTGTACACTTACTGAGGTAGCACTAATTCAGATCATTAATAAATGCAACAATTTAGACTATAAATCAAATTAAGTTTTATGTTATTTGAACACAAATGTTCCTGCACCCTATTATCTTTATCCCCCTTCCTGTACTTCAAATGAGCTGAGATAGATGATTTAGGTCACATTTTAGAAGTCAATTCTTAGACTAAAGCAAGGTCTCATAAGCAAATTTTAGACTTATAATAATAGTATCATGAAAGAAATGCTTACAACATTTTAACTATTGTAGTATAAACAACAAATAATAATGGTATCATGAAGCATCATAGCCTATCTGTGTTAGTTCCCATTCATTGTTTGCTTTAGATCCTTATCAAATATACACTATTTTGCAACACTTTGAGTATCCTCTATAATCCCTGTATATAGGATAAAGCAGAAAATCTGAATACTTGTCTGTTTTGATTGGATTTTTTTCCCCTACAAAAAGACTAATAATAGGGTAAGATTCAAAATGTCAAAAAATACATTATTTATATTCCATTTTCTCTTTTTATTTCCCCATTAATTTCTCTCTTTTCATTTCAAGGCATTAGAAGTGGTATAAAATGATCAGCAGTCAACGCGGTATGTCTGTAGTCTTACATTAGCTCACATAGTGGGCCGGATAAATTGGGTAAGATTTCAGGACTTTATATAGCTCTCATTATCTTTTTGTGCAACAAATGAGGTTTAGAAAAGCAAAATCCATCCTCTTGCATATTATATTTTAAATGTAATATAAACCAGTTATATTAGCACTTACCTATATAATTAGTGAACAAAGCCCTTAACAATTTAATTCAGACCCTTCATAAATTAAATCAGTGTTATGGCCTTCTCACTCTCAAGGAATTGCTAAACTGTAAAAACAACCCACATACTTCCTATAAAAAGAAAGCAGCAATGAGGCTACAGTTAAAAACAAACCAAAAAAAAACCCATCCAACAAACTACTAGTGTTTCCCTCTGGGCTATATCCTTTATTTTCTAAGCTTATAAATATGCATATATGGGCATATACTCTTAACACACATATTAGTGATCATCCTTTCTTCACAATCAGTGCTTGAATTTGTATCAATACTAGTTCCATTTGCCTCTAAGCTCTCTGAATTCATTGCTTATAACCCCTTGAAGCACACTTCTCTGCCAGGTCCCTCTCAGACCTCATCTGCTTTCCCACCTACCTGTCTGTATCAGCTAAAGTTTCTACCCAAATCTTTAAAACTGTATTCTGTCTCTGCTTTCCTAGATGTTTTGCCACCTTTATCAATATGTATAATGTAGACATTTGCTATTCCAATTTGTCTCTTCGACAGACTGAAACTTGTCCTCTGCCTTTCTACTGTTTCCTCATGAGCTCAGGATCAACATGAATAATTTTCCTTCTTGAACTGCCTATTTGCTTTCTTAAATGATGTAATAACATAAACTCCACATCTTATTTATAAGGCAGGCTCTTAACCTACACATCAGAACTCTCTAATAAGTTACTACATTAAACAAGCTAATGTACAAACTTATCTTCGCAGTTTAAATTCCTTAATATTTAACAAATTGTATCTATCCTACAGTGTAAACTCATCATAGCTTCCATCCTTTTTTTCAGCTATTTCAATATTATTTTATACATTTTGACAGACGTAATTTTTCCTCACTCAGATCCATCCATAATGCTACTCAATGAATTTCATCCCACTGTTCTGGCGATTACGTCCCTTTCTTTGTATTCCTTTACCCTGCTCTTCTTTCCTCATTGCATCAAATTTAAATATTTCTACTCACTTGCAAGGCCCTTCCTGATCTACCTCTATTGAATTATCATTTATTTTAGAGATACTGATGATCAGTGATGCTAACCTCATGCCCACTTACTAGATTTTACAGCATTCAACTCTGCTTTCTTCTTCGTGGTTCTGCAGGCTGAGCAGAGGTTCCTGTGAGCATTTGTTTAGTCTCCTCATTATCCTCCCTCAGATACTGCTTTTCTGTAACAACTGCAAGAAGGCTTTACAGTGATGAGACCACCATGACGTTAAGAATACTCTTAATGTCTCCCCATATGACTGAATTCTCAGATCTTTTGCTTTCTTTTTGCTGTCTTGCTTAATACATAGATGCAATCGCTTTAGGTAATGATGGTCTCCTCCTTTTGTACTTCTATGTGTAAGTAAATTTTCTCTTACTACAGTTCTCAAGTACTACTACTTCTCAAGTAATACTCAAATGACCATAGCAGTTCCATTTTGGTGGTAGAGCTTGCCCTTGGGTAGTTCTGCTATTAATTTTGTTCTAAAACTATCATGCTATTAAGCCATTAATGTCGTTGAAGAAGAGCCATTTTTTAAATGTTTCTTGAGCAGTCAGGAAACCCATGTGCAACATGCCAAAAATGGTCATCTGGTTTCGGAAGCTGCAGTTCAAAAAGCTCAAAGGTTCCCAATCGAAGCATAACATGAAGTGTAGGCACAGCCCAAATTGTCTTGACTCATTTCTAATTACGTTTAATGAATCACTTTTCAGCTAGCTATGCGAACCAAGAATTCTATATCTGAAAAGTTGGAAGATGAAGGCTAAAGGTTTTGAATAACACTAGTTGAAATGATCACTTGGATATTTTGTTAGTACTCTTCCATCCTACTGGAGGTAAAAAATAGTCATGACTATGTCACGTTCCCACATTAATTCCTTTCAGTAATTCTGCCATTTTTAAGTGAATTCAATTTGAGGACTGAATGTTTCTCTACAGAGTAGAAAAATTAGAGCACTGTGCAACGGTCCTCAGTCATTTCGTATCTGTGCCTTGTTGTTGCCAACTTCTCAAATTTTCCCAGGACTCCCTTGGACACCTCCACAGTCATAGGAAGCTAAAAGAGAATAAGCTCTATGCTAAAGTACAGTAAGGAACAGAAGGAAAAGTTGGAAAAAGAAAGGAAATGAGAAATACATCAATTGCTGTTAATTTGCTAACACACAGCACTAGTGAAAGGGTTTACCATGTAACAGTGACATTTTAGTATTATCAGTAGTTGTGCTTTCTGTAAGTGCAAGACAAGTCAGAAAACCAAACACTGACTGCAAGGAAAACCAAAGCAGGATGCCCCTCTATTCTTCTCTCTATTTATTTTTGCATGTCATCTATGAAATGTATTTCCAAAGAGGAGGCAGAGGGTTATTAAGCAAGTTGCCTTTTCCATGCTTTGGAAAATTATACTTGACAGATACTGAAGTGGAATCATCAGCAGTTGGTGTTTTCAACCTTTTACATGTTACTGCTCTCACTGTATTAAATAAACATTTTTAAAATAAAAATGTGAATGGTTCAAAAGGCAAAAAAGAGGTGTCAGTTTATAAGATATGGCTGCTGCCTGTTCCACAACTGTGGTGACATACTGGTTTTATTCTCTCCATAAACAAAAAAGGCCTGTAGTCATGTGATTTGAAAAATCACAAAAAAAGAGGAAATGAGAAAAAAAAGTATATTTTCTATTAATTATAACTTCTTTTACAACCTTCAGATTCCTTTTTCTTAGCATTCAAGTAGCTTCTAGTATCACTGTATGTCAGCATCTCAAAAATGTACTTTGTTGTGTTTGTTTTTGCAACAGACACCACATATTATCCCCATTTAACAAAGAAAGAACTTGGCCAGTCCTTATTCACTTCATATAATATAAACCTCAATATGCAGCTAGATGCCAAGGCCTGGTTCATGATAAGCACCTAGAGATGATGTGTTTCAGTTATCAAAGGATAGGTAGAACATAACATCATTCTGTTTTCAAAACAGTAGAAAATCACAGAATCTTAAAATGTCCTGAATTGAAAAAGAGACTCAGAAGGATCATCAAGTCCAACTCCTGTCCCTGCACAGGTCAACACCATGTGTCTCAGGACATTGTCTAATTGCTTCTTGAATACTGCCAGGCTTGAGGCTGTGACTGCCTCCCTGAGGAGCCTGTTCCAGTGCTCCACCACCCTCTGGGTGAAGAACGTTTTCCTAATGTCCAACCTAAACCTCTCTGGCACATCTTCCTGCCATTCCCTCAGGTTCTGTCATTGGTCTCCAGAGAGAAGAGTTCAATGCCTGCCCCTCCTCCTCGCCTTGTGAGGAAGCTGTAGATTGCAATGAGGTCTCCTCTTAGTCTCCTCCAGGGTGAAAAAACCAAGTGACTTTAGCCGCTCCTCATACGGCTTCCTCTCCAAACCCTTCACCAACGTTCTAGCCCTCTTATGGACACTCTCCAGTAGCTTTATATCCTTTTTATCCTGTGGCACCCAGAACTGCACCCAGAGCTCCAGGTGAGGCCGCACCAGTGCAGAGCAGAGCGGGACAATCCCCTCCCTGCCCGGCTGGCCATGCTGTGCTGGATGCACCCAGGACATGGTTGCCCTCTTGGCTGCCAGAACACACTGCTGGCTCATGTTCAACTTGCCATTGACCAGAACCCCCAGATCCCTCTCCTCAGAGCTGCTTTGCAGCATCTCGTCCCCCAGTCTGTATGTACAGCCAGGGTTGCCATGTCCCAGGTGCAAAACCCGGCACTTGCCCTTGTTAAACTTCATGCAGTTGGTGATTGCCCAGTTCTCCAGTTTGTCCAGATCCCCCTGCAGGGACTGTCTGCCCTCACAAGTGTTGGCAGTTCCTCCCAATTTTGTGTCATTGGCAAACTTACTTAGTTCTCCCTCAAGTCCTGCGTCCAAGTCATTTATGAAGACACTGAAGAGCCCTGGCCCTAATATCGATCCCTGCGGAACCCGCTAGCGACTGGTTGTCAGCCTGATATAACCCCATTTATAAGAACCCTTTGAGCCCAGCCCGTCAGTCAATTGCTCACCCACTGCACTGTATGTTTACCCAGCTGTGTGCTGGACATCTTGTCC
The DNA here is from genome assembly GCA_013399365.1 of Pampusana beccarii. Classification (NCBI taxonomy): domain Eukaryota; kingdom Metazoa; phylum Chordata; class Aves; order Columbiformes; family Columbidae; genus Pampusana; species Pampusana beccarii. The sequence continues at coordinate 130,734 of VWYH01004277.1, read as the reverse complement.
AGGAGGATACTGTGAGGGACAGTATCAAAGGCTTTACTGAAAACCAAAAAGATCACATCAACAGGCTTCCCTTGGCCAACTCTGTGGGTAACCTTGTCATAATACAAAATTAAGTTTGTTAGGCAGGACTCTCCACTCATGAACCCGTGCTCGCTGGGACCAATGACTATGTTGTCGCCCAGATGTTTTTCAATAACACCCAGAATAATCTTCTCCATAATTTTGCCAGGCACCTGAGTGCCTGGCAAATAAATAAATAGAATTAATGAGTAGAAAATTATAAACAAACTCTGCTGTGTCATTATTGAGCATTGCTGGACAGATTATGTTATTTTGATTCTGTGAAGACTATGAAGGCTTCCAACGACTGATCACAAATATATACCTCTCTGCAGGATAGTGATAATTTGACCACTGCTAAAAAATACTGAACCGAAGTTCTCTATAAACCACATTAATAACATAATTATTTTTTACGTTCATATATTGCTGTTTCTTTTTTCTGAACCCTTGCAAAACTTCTTGTTATTTGATATTTTTTCATTTTCTTCATTAAGAATTTCATAATTTTCTGTTATTTTAAATATTTTAATAATGTTTATCCCATTCTGATTCTGCAGCACCATTGTTTGCATTTCCACAGTATCTGGGAGTCACTGTGACAGAGCAGACTGACATACCTCAGTACACACCTCAGTTACTCTATTTCTAAAAAGGAGTCAGGATGGTACTATGACTTCTCAGTCTCCCTCACTTCCAGTTTTTAACTTCACCCTGGCAGAGTGACTCTAAATCAGATCTAGAATAAATACATCAATTTAAAAATTGTAGTCTGGCTGTTGTTCACAATGTATTATTGAATAAATGTAGTTGTTTTTCCTTTCCCTCTCGTGCTTTCATCTTGAGTTCACAGAACCGTCAGTTTTACATGCAACAGCTGCACACAAGCAGTGTCAGGGAGAGACTTTAGTGGCTACAAGTGCTTCTGCTTCTCATTATACTACCTCATCATAATGTGCATTTTTGCAAAGTCACAATACAAATATATCCAAATCAGATGTAGACTCAGTTACAGTACAAGACCTGAAAAAAACATCAGTTCAGGGATAGACTTCTGACACAACTACACAGCATCTTTCAGGAATGTACAGTCTTACATATCTAATTATCATCCCTCCTTTCTTTACTTTGGTCTGATTCTCCCTTCCTCCCCAAATAAGGATCCACAAGACCTTTCCATATACAACACATTGGAAGAATTTACAGTGTAAACATATAAAACCCAGAAAATCTGAATTAACAACTCTTTCAGTAATCATAAATCATGCATAAGGTGGCTATGAAATAAAAATTAAGTACAGTAAAGCATTACTGAGAAATACTAAGTACCATATATAGCTAGAAAAAAGAAATTACTATCTGTGTGGGAACAATAACCTCAAATTTTTCTCACATCTGTAAATTTATAATTGTCCAATGTTGGATATTTTGCACTAATATATTTATGGTTCAGAGAAACCATATTAAGATCAAAAATATTCATCCTGCATAATAATTCCATCAGGAACAAAGACAATAAAAGATATTTCTGTTGGAGTTTATAAAAACATTAAATTCAGTTATGAAGCATTATGCTGTATAAGAGATGTTCAACTTTTCAAAGAAAAGCATTAAAGAGCTGTCTCTGTCAGAGGAAATATAAAAAGATACAAGCAACCTGTCAGGAACAATTATGCTGATTCATGTTGTAAACACCATTACAATGTAAGCCCACCAGAAAACGTAGAAGTAAGACATTTAATGCATCGAATTAAGCTTTGTCACTGCTTTATGTATGGGGCAGAGAGTTTTGCACACATCTCCCAGGAGAGAAAAACATCCCCTTAAAACCCTTTCAAAAATACCCCTAGTTTATAACTAGAAAACCAAATTCCAGTTGATGAAAGTATTATTTCAGAATTTTCCTTTTGGCATTCCACTAGACCCTGCATACACAGAGACAGGGTGCACTGCAGTTGTATAAAACCAGCTAGTGTCACCTTATCTAATCACAGCTACACGAACAGAAGCTTTGAAATTTATTTAGATCACACAGTCAGCATGAGCCCTGAACATGGAAAACGGGTAATTGCATAGCTCAGGGGCAGATTCGGGTGTGCACCGTGACCCAGAAAGTCACATTTCAGTCCCCTGCTTCCTCCTTGCGGTGGGAGCAGCCGGAGCCCAGCAGGCACCAGCTCCACCAAGGTGCCCTCCTGACAGCCCCGCTGCTGCGAGGAGAGGCCTGGGGGCCAGAGCCTCGGTGGCCTCTTATTCCTGCCTCCTGTAGCCTTCCTCCATTAGCTCACACAGGAGCAGCAGACTGGGCAAACAGTGCCTGAAAGGTGGCCGCTCCTTTTCTCCCGTGGCTAGCAGACCAGCAGCACAAGCAGCCTTACGTGGTGCCCCCCTCTTCAAAGGCACTGAAGCAAAAACATTCAGCCCTTGGCACTGTGTGTTTGCATATCTAAGAAGAAGGGGGATATTTCCATGCAATTAGATTATCCCTACTCCTTGTGTGACTAGTTCCTCATGCGTTACCCACTGAAGTTGGGAATAATTTCAGTCCTGACACGCACCGGTTTTCAAGAACTGTTTCTGCATCGAGTGTTCAAGAAAAAGATGGGCTGAGGTGGAAGGGAGATGATAATCTGCAGAATACATAATGGAGAATGTCACAGCTTGTTTTTGCCCCTGCTAGGAGGGCATATAACCTACAATGCACATTTTCTGTCTCTGCAGTTAGTTTTACCTTAAGGCAGAGGAAAGAAATCTTATTATAATATTATACTACTGACACCATAACTAAGATTGAAAAAGGCTATTACTGGCATAAATGACTCCAAATAAGGTTCTTTACTCTTTTCAAATTGCTATTCAAAATCCAGTACCAGAAGGATATTAACTCTTTGAGGAATAACTGCTTTGCCTACCTGAGGCTAAATATGTTGGGCCAAAGCCCTTCCTGGTTCACAAAGATCAATTTAAAGTGAGAGAACTATATCCTTCGCAACCCTCACACAAGACAGAATGCAGGAACAGAAGTGACAGCTAAGGGGGATCTTAGTGCTCTCTTCAACTAGGTAATGGGAGGGTATGAAGGAGATGGGGCCAGACTCTTGTGGTGGTGCACATTAAGAGAGGCCCAACAGACGCAAGTTCCAAACCCAGAATTTCCAGTTCTCACAATGAAGTGGTCAAAAGACGAGATTTCCCAGAGAAGATCTCCATCCTTCAAGACACTAAAAAACATGTTAGACAAGGATCTGAACAACCTTCTCTAAGGCTGAAGTTGGCCCATATATTTGAGTGGAGGTTTGGTCAGATGACATCCAGAGGTCCCTTCCAACAAAAATTATTTTGTGATTCTATCGTTTTAGCAGGGCTATTGGTCTGGTTTGCTATTGGCTCAGATATGTGTTTCAGCCTTGCACTGCCCTTGCTAGAAACCTATTTGCCAGCCTCACCTCTCAGATAACACCAGGTAAGCTTCTGTGACTCCAGACTGCAATCCCTCTATGGGGTTTGGGTACACTACCTTCACAAAAGCAATCTAAGCACGGACAGATCTTTACTCAACATCGTTGAGACAATATCCTGTATATACAGACTAAAATCCAGCTTTAGGGTAAGTTTTTTATCAAACAGAAATCTGCTGGAGAAAATTTCTGCTGAACTTATTTCTTTGATATATATTTGTGTTCTGAGTCTGGTAAACCACACATTTGTTCAGTATGCATGACAAGAGATGTCTAACTAGAAATACTTGGTTACAAGTAAAAATCAGAACAATTGCACTCTCTGTACGGCAGAATTCCCAGGTAGATGAACACAGCCTGGCCTTAGAACTGCTCAGTTTCCATTGAGTCAGACTGACAGGAATGCTAGGAGGTGCTGCATTTCTTTACCATTTATATCCTATCAATCAGAAACATGTTTCTTTACAATGCTAATTCAAAGAAAAGGGGAGAGGGAACTAGAGAGAGAAAGAATGTCATGTCACACATTCTGTCTATGTCCAGTAACACAGTCTCTCCCTCTCTTTTAATCTGCGGACCTGTTTTTAAAACTATATCAACTCTGACAAAGTGAAGGACCTCACATAAATAAAGACAGAATATGTAAATGCAATCCAAAATGAACAAACAATCCAAGACTCAGCAGGGGTGTTGATCAAAACTACAGGAACTATGGTATTTTCTCAATGAAGAAGACAGAGGACTGTTGGGGTTTGTTTTTTTTTTTTTCTTTTTTGGGGGGGTTATTTTGTTGTTTGGGGTTGGTTTGTTTGTTTTGTGTGCGTGTGGTTTTGTGGTGTTGTGTTGTTTTGGGTGGGGTTTTTTTGTTTGGTTGGTGTTTTCTTATTTTCTTCTTTTTTTTTTTGTTTTTTTTTTTCAGCAGACAGATTAATCCTTTCAAGGGGATATCGCACTTTCTCATCTTAAAACTACAACTTAGGCAGGTTCCTCTCAAGAATCATATGAAAGGAGAATTATACTACCTTTAACTTAGATACAGGTTCTTGAAACAAATACCCATATCCAAGACTGGATATGAATAACTTGATGTATTGATGTATGCAATTTATACACTAACAAACATTAATTTGCCATTGCTAGGAAAAGACAAAAGACCTTTTAGTGACCTAACTGTGTAGGCCTCTAGACTTGCCTGGACTTGTCTTGGCCTGAGCTGATTTCAGCTTGTTTTAGCAAACATTTAGCAGTCAGCTGACTATTGCCTAAATACATGGCAGCTTCTTGTGCATAGGGTGAACAGTCTCTAGTCAGAATAATAATGCAATGTAGAGAAGTACAAGTAGAAGTTATGATCAGAAGCCTGACACTGTACTCACAGTGATCACTAGCTCATCACTCAGTCAGTTGAAATGGTTTTCAAGCATAACAAAGAGAACAGAAAAAACAGATAAGGTAGACTTGGGAACCAATGAAGAAAGACCAAGTAAGGAGACTGCATTATAAAACATAAAACGCCCCCAAGAGGACCATGGAGAAAGAAACAGTCACCCAACATGATACTCCTCCTAATATACCCTCCGCATCTCTGATGGTCAGGCTCCCCTTGCCCCTACGTTATGTGGAAGGAGGATGAGCGCTGCGAGTCCCGGGTTTAGCATGGCTCTAGTAAGACTAAATGTAACTTGCATTTTGACTAGACTGTTAAGACTTAAATTACTCTAACATTAAAGTCTTGTCTCCACATATCAGCTATGTCCACTTTTTGCCCTTAGAAGATTTTTAACTACTTAATGGAAATTATGAATCAAAATCCAAGATGGCACCACCTCTTCCAGATATATTTTAAGGGGAAAAAGAGACCTGTCTTGGCAGGGTTGTCAAAAGGAAAAACTTAGATGACTAATTCCAAAGAGAAATTTGTAAACTTTGAACAGATGCCTCCCTACAATCTAATTATGTAAAGTTAAGTATTCAGGGGGTGCAAAATATTGTTCCCATTTGTATTTCCTAGAATCTGGCTTTGATGTTTCCTGTCTCGAAATTCCTGCTCATGGGAATCCCCTATTCCCACTCATATCTGTCATGTAGTTACCTCAGGCTGGGGCTTGGACACGCTCTGGTGCAATGCCAGATCCCTTTGTGAAATAGCCTGAAGTCATAGAATCACAGAAGGGTTTCAGTTGGAAGGGACCTTAAAGATCACCCAGTTCCAACCCCCCTGCCATGGCCAGGGACATCTGCCACTAGACCAGGTTTCTCAAAGCCCCGTCCAGCCTGGCCTTGAACACTTCCAGGGATGGGGCTTCCACAGCTTCTCTGAGCAACCTGTTCCAGTGCCTCACCACCCTCATGGGGAAAAATTTCTTCCTTATATCTAATCTAAATCTACTGTCTTTCAGTTTAAAGCCATTAACTGCCGTACCATCACTATGTGCCCTTGTAAAAAGTCCCTTTCCAGCTTTCTTGTAGGGCCCCTTTAGGTACTGGATGGCTGGTATACGGTCTCCCTGGAGTCTTCTCCAAGCTGAACAACCCCAACCATCTGAGCCTGTCTTGATACACAGCACACACTTCCCTGTCCTGTATTGGAGAGAGTCATATTAGAAATGCTTCTTGAGTTTGAAACTGGAACGAAGCATTACTGTAAAGACATCCTAACAAAAATGGTATTAAAATCTCAGAATAAGTCAGATAAGTATCTCAAGATAAAAAGGAAGGAAAAAAAATCCCTTTAATTTTCATATTAAATATTACTTATAAAGTATATAATCTGTGACTGAATGTACCCAGAGTATTAGAACTCCAAGACTGCTGCACAAGCAATTTTAGTTAACAGTTAACAGTGCTCATGACAAATTTGGAAGCTTTGCATGCTGGTCACATTAAATGAAATCAAGAATGCAGACACTGAACTTGGTTAAATTTGTTAATAATTTGAGGTTTAAACACCTCAAACACCTATAGTAGATCAGATTTTGCCTTTTTTATTCATTCTAGTTTACTAAGGCCTCCACTGAAGTCTAAAATCCGTATTTCCAATCTCATACCTGGATTTGAACTCTTAAATGTTTTTGCCAATCAGGATTACTGAATTTAAATGAGTAGTTGATGGTATGCTATACTATAAGACTTAAAAAAACATTTATTAAGTGAATAAATTAATGGATCACCACTAGGCAAAGAAATGCAGGCTCTGAGCTTGCAGCCTGTGTCGGATGACTTAATAAACTTTTCCTCAGGTAGTTACTGTGGAACATTGAGTCTGCCATAAATCCACATACTAGATCATCCTGCAGGAATTTATTTCTCTAGCCATGTCTGTAGGAAACATTTTGTTTTCTGAAGTTGTCATTTCTTTCTGATAAACAAGTTTTTTTGTTCACTTGCTATGATGTCTTTATTGTTTACACCAGTATTCCTAAAACTATCAGCAACGTACTATTACTGTGAATAACCTACTGGTAATAGAAAAGTCAGATTTTTTTTTTTTTTTCCAGGGGAACTCCTTTTTACCTGCCCAACTGTCATAAAATATTTTGTAAACAATCAATATGCTTAGAACACTACATATTTTATAGCTTATGTTATTCAAAGAAAAATCAGGACATGCTTAGATTGTCTAAATATTGCAAAGCATAACCTGGTGTTCAACGCCGGGTCTGAAACACATGACTGAATTCTTCTTTGCGTAAAGCCTACATTAAGCCCTACATAAATTAAGGTCCCTAGGTAACAAATGTGTAGTCAAATTTACATTAAAAATGAAAGAGTAACAAAACACAAGTACATTTTAAAAACTACAGCTCATAACCTTACATTCTACCAGATGTGCACTGGAAATAGGTGTGAACACAATAGATAAACGGATAATACATATTTTGAAGACTTCCGAACTGAAAATTATTTACTTCTCATCTTAGTAGAAGACGAGAAAATCCCAGTCTACCATGTACAAATACAACACATGGCAATAGTTCTGGAACTGCTTAAAAACTTTTTATTCAAATATCGTTAAGTAGGTGTCTTCCAAATGAGACAATCTGTCTCAGAGAAGTTTGGTAATTAGCTGATTACGAGTTTATCAGAAATATTAGTCTTTTAGATATGTGCTAAGAATACAGCACAAATACACTTTGCTAAGCAATGCAGATATGTAAGACTTGATAAAGACATCAGAGATCTGTGAAAAACCTTGTTTTAAAATGTCACTGAAAGTGATTTTAGATTTTTAGCTCATTTCACTCTTTACATATATCTATATATGTCTTGTTACATTTGAAGTAGGGCACTGTTGAGCCACCAGAAAGCAGAGAAATCTCTACACCTGTTTTGTATTTTCATTAGACATTGTAACTATTTGCTACAGTATTCACAGAACTTTTATTGCTGTAGTTCAGCAAATAAGATCCTATTTCTTTGTGGTTTTGGTAGGTGGCGGTCATCCTAAGACTGATCATGGAAGAGACCTCAACAATGTTTTCTACTATATGAGTACTAATTATTTTTTTCTATATATTTGAATAAGTTTTACAGTCTATGTTAAAAGAGTTTGCTGCAACTTAGACTGTCACAGCACCAGATACACAAGTCTCTTTTACCATTACTGCTTAGGCAACACAGTAACAAAAGATACAGAAATGCCCACATCTTTCTTTTTACCATTCCATCATTTATGTTTATCGTTTTATTGCTCCCAAACCCAATAATTGTAGCAGCTCAAAAAGTAGCATAATATTTAGCTTGAAGCATTGGCATTTTCCAATTTTCCACGCAAGCATCAGCCATCTGTACCAGTTCAATGGCATCACCTGAAGGCGAATTTCACAAGCTAACAGCAGGAGACACAGGAGCTGCTCCCTGCAAGGAAACTTCATGTGATTCAACTTGAGAATCAGAATGAAATGTTGTTTTCCCTCAAAAACTAGATTTTCACTCTATGTTGTCATTAATTTAAAAAAAAAAAAAATATTAGCTTTATGGTAAACTGATTACTTTTCAGTGTTTGTTTTGCTGAAATCTCTTCTTTCTAATAGCTTTTCTTAAAGCTCTAAGGCCTACTGTCATCTGGAATAAATTACCACAGTCCTACCACACTCAATACAATCGGACAAACTATTCAAGAGAAATTTTGGCCAGAGAATTTTGACAGGATTTGCACCATTTTATTTGAGAGTCATTTCTATTATTTTCACTTTACAGCATATAATTTTTGACGCTGAACAAAACAAAGTCCAATCCATCCACTAGCCTACCCCTTACCACATGCAACACAAACTACTTCACAAAGAGGAGAAAAAGCAGTTGGCACATATTATACTCTGTCAGTTTTATTATATTCACTACTGTTCACATACTGTCTTAAAACTTCACATGAGCTTTTGTCTTCCTTGTAACAGTTCTTCTTTGGCTTTACCACTATAACTCAAAATACTGTTACTCATAGCAATCTCAAATTCGTAATTAAAGTATGATGTATTTTTGCCTTCAGCAATATCCTGTGTCATTTTCATGGTGTAATTTCAAAACTGTATACAAAATTCTTTGTGAGTTTTGAAATGGCCACCTTTTCATGGCCATTTAAATCTCTTAGGTCTGTAGATCTACAGATCTATTGTATCTTTGTTCATATGCATTCCCATGGAGAAAGAGTACACCTGGCTTCTTGAAAAAATAGCTTTATTTATTTTCTTAGACAGCTTCTGTATGTCCTCTGAATCATTTCAAAGACACTGAATAAAATCTAAGGCCATCCGTCTCTGGAGATTCCCTTAGTAGTTTTCTTTCCCTCCAGTGAAACCTCAGTAGTCCTATAGTTACGTTTTACATTTCCCAACGTCTGGATTCATCCCACTAGGTGTTTTCTGAGCCTAGGACTCTGCTTTTTGAAAATTTTCTTCAGATACTTTAAAATAGTGTTCTAAGTAATTTTCTTTAGGAGTTTTTGATTCTTGAATTCCCCATCTTGTTAGTAACTCTTTTTTAATCTTCTTACCAAAAAAAACCTAATAGTTCGACATCCTTTTACTTCCCTTTGACTACATTTACTGAAGTCCTGTTGGCTATTAAAATTCTACACTTTAGTGAAACTTCTGCCCTCTGCATTTTAAGCAGTTAGAATTGTCAATTTGTACTCTGTAGTATCCTTTAGAAGATAAATATAGTGTCATTTTTTTGCTAAGGATCAAAACCAAGTGTTAGATAACTTGCAGAGGACAAGGAAAAGTACGGAAAAGATAAATTAAATGGATTATTAAATGTTTGTAGCACCAGATAGTAAATTGCAATGCTCACTATGAATCAGATATAACCATTGTACTAACCTGTGCGAATGTAAAGCTGAAATGAATTAACAGCAGTTTGAAAGAAACATCAGAAATTAAATTCTAGATTGATCTTTTTAATCCAAGGTCATTCATCATTTATTAAGTAAAAAATGAAATATGTTACTAGTCATTGAAAGATGCAATAGTTCAAACTGACATACAATAAAATATCTTAGTCTGACTGAGTCTGAATTTATTCAAAGATTACTAGCTTCAAATAAAGAATATTTCAGGAAGTCTCTGGCATACACTTCTCCAATTTGTTTTCTATCAAGCAGACTTTGTCAGCAGTTTCAGAGACATATATTTTCATTTACAAAAAGGCAAACTACTGTGTTCTAATGATTAAACTGAAAATATCTTTGCGAAAGATCTTCACATCCAGTACAATTTCTTTGTACTTTTCCAGTTGTTTCTCTGCATAAGAGCAGTGGCAAACAATGGCTCTACCTGCATTCAGCATTGAAAAAAAAAAATCAATTGCTTATAGGGCACTACTATTTTTTCTTCGTTCAAGCTGTGTCATAGTCCATAAAGAAATAATCCATCACTGCTATACGTTCGCTCCACAGCTGTGACAATAAATTCCTCATTTTGTTCCCATCTTACGCCAGGTAAGACTCCACTGACTTCGCTGGAGTTAGTCCTGATTTTCATCACTGTCAGTGAAAGCAGAATCAGGCTGAAGGAACTGCCACTGCCATTTGCACTCTATGAAGTATATCTATGAATCACAAAGTGTTTTAAAAGCTTTGCTCCCCTTATTTGATTAATTGAAAAACAATTCAGCTAGGATTTAATTTTCATCCCCAAACAGTCCTTTCAATTCAGAAGGACAAGACATGCATATACATTAGTCATGCATTAAAAAACTTTCACGTTTGTAGTGCACATATTAACCCATTGCATGCTGTATTTTATGTTGATTGATATGAGCTGCTCTAAATTTCCTGTCACATAAACCAGAGGCAGACCAAGTCTAATTCTGTGACAGAAAGATTATGCTATATAAAATATAAACAGGGATAAGAAAATTCACCATAAATATTTATGTGCTTGTACTTGCAGTTTTCTATTTTTATAAATCCATTAGGTCTCACCAGAGATCTTTAATACATTCTTTTCATTTCAAACACCCTATTTGAAAATTCAAGTATATGTATGATTCAAAGTAAAGCAAAGATAAATTAATATATTGACATTTATAATACAGTAATCCATGTGGAAAAAGGAGAGGTAATATGAAGATGTTTAGAAGAGACTAAGATTTTAGTGTTTTAAGGGATAACATTGACCAACAGCATATGATGGTCAATAACCACTTGCCAAACGTACTGTAAACCTAAATGGGCTGAAGAATGAGGAATCAATATATAAGGCCTTGTATTTCCATGATCATTTATGACAACTAAATGGAAAACTGGTGTAAAGTCTTTTGATTTAGACCAATAAGATTTCACCTTCTATTTGCACTCATCTTCATAGATCTAATCACTGTTCAAGTCTATGGAGACTAAAAGATACAGAAGTATCATATGGAAAAGAGGTGCGTTCTCCACTTCAGTTAGCCAAGGCAAACAAAGCTGAGGTGAAATTCTAAGGAGTATTTCTGTTTCCAGATACAGGGCAAAACAAAGCCTAAATCACACACATGCATGCACACACACATGTATGCATGAACCTACTCATGCACACGCATGTACACACACACACTTTTTTAATGATAAGTGAAAGACTCTCTGGGCTGGACCCTAAGTCTTTGAAACCAGCTTTCCCTCAGTGGGGATTCCCTAGCTCCAGGTTAGCAAAAGCTGCAAGCTCATGGCATCAGACTCTCGTCAGAAGGGAGCCTTGGGAACAAGCCTTCAGAGGATAAATGCATAAATGCCACTTTTGTTGCTTTTAACGACAGCTGGGAATATAGTCCTCTTATAGAGTTATTCACAAGCATTTCTAAAAGCTAAAGGATGGAGAAAGTTTATTGCTATGGCCAGTACATATTTACTATTATAGATTTCTAAAATATATATATATTTCTCTGTCAAAGACTCTCCATAAGCTCTCATATAAAGAACACAGGAAACGACAATGCTGAATTGAAATCCTTGTTTTATTACCTAGAAAGTAAGCTATTCTGCTTTGCAATACACACTGTACCAGGACTGCTCATAATCAGTAAGAGCTCAATGTGCCCAAGACAGTTATGTCCTCTCCCTGTGCTTATAGGATGCTAGAGAAAAAGGTGTTTGGTCAGGGCCCAGAAATACGATCCCGGACACTTTACAGAAAAAACATCTTGCAAAGTTTTGCCAAGTGTGACTGAGTACCTCCTGCTGGGAATGCAATAAACAAATTCACTAGTTATGCCAGACTGGCATGGGCATTTGCTTCTTCTGCCCAAGTTATGGAAACTGTGACAGCTATGCAAAGGAGATATCAGAATTTTGGCAAATACATCTCCCATTTACAGGAACATTATTATCTAAAATATAATAAGTCAAAGAGAACAAGGGAGCAGGGGATGATCTCAGTGAATCAAACTATTAGCAACTGTGGATTTCATAGGATCTTGTGCAGGGTTTTGGTTTTTGGGGTTGGTTTGTTTGTTTGGGTTTTTTTTGGTAGGGCCTTGTTAACCAAAGTTTGGCTAAGCAAATACACTTTCAAAATCATTGCTTGAAACAAAAAATAAATCACAAGACTAATAATACACAAAGAAGGATTTATGGGTAACAACATATACTTGGAATTTTGCTTTGTCCCCTGGTTCCTGAGCCACTGCAGTGTTTGGGGTCACAAACTCTTTTATACAACCAAGAGGGAAGGAAATTTCCTTCTTTTTTTGTCTTCTGTCTGGACAGAAAGGAGTGCTGAGAGCTTCACAAAACCACTTGACTCCTCAAGCAAGAATTAAAAAAAAAAAAAACAACCACACTCAATACTGTCAGTTTTGCAATAAAGTTACATGGCCTTGCAGCATGGGGTGAGATGGAGCAGTATGAAGTCAAGAAAAAATGGTTTTGACTGCAGCAAGCTAAAATGAGAACTATTTCAGGGCTCAGAATAGCCTCTGAGGAGGCCCACCTTGCCATGCCATGTAACTAGCTGCAGAAAAAAAAAAAAAAAAAAATTCTTGCTTACATCAATGCTGTTTATCAAATTGTAATATATTATAACAGCTTTAGTGGTTGGGCACGATGATATTCCAAACTGTTAGTTCTATACGGACCAGACTATAGTCTTGTTTTTAGTACCAGAATCTGAAATAAGTAAGGAAAATTAACCTGGAAAAAAATACCTGAAAGCATTAAACAGCTTTAAGGTTTCAGGTCCTATTAAAATGCTTCAGGTCCTATTCTTCATATTGGACAGTCTGATCTCAGGAAGCCATGTGTAAATCCATCTAATAGGATTTTTTCTTAAGTAGGTCAAATTTTATAACTCCAGTCTCTGCCAGAGATTGGATTTTTCTTTACAAGCCAGATAACTTTTAGGCCTTCAGAAACTGCCTCTTTACTACAAACAGAGCACAGAACCAAAATGAATTTGGTAGCTTGTACCAGGTAGCTTTTTCAGACATATTAATTTGTTATATTAAGGTATTAACAGTGAAACAGATGGAAAATGGTCCTGGAAAAAAAACAAAAAGAAAATTATTTCGATGGGTGTATTAAGCCAGGTGACCCTATTTGGCCAGGCAAAGAAGGCATGTGGTACTTTATCTAAAAAGATTTTTTCTTTCTCTCACGCCTCTCATCAGAGCTTTATGCAGCACTTGAGGTCAGTTCATTACGACCAATCACTCTATTATCATCACAGCCATTGTGGAATAACTCCTTACTAATAAAAGCAGTGGGTATATGATGTGGTAAAAGGGAACATGATGACATGATGTGGTATATATTATATATGCAACTCGCATGATCAGGGCAGGACACGGCCAAGGCATGGCGAGTGAGAGGTGGATGGCAAAGTATTAGAGCATGTTTACACTTCTATAAAGATGTTTGCCTTTTACCATGCCAACAGTACAAGCTGTCTCAGAATCTCCACACTGGTATTTAGGGATGCTCTTGCAGGCAGTTAGTGGAGTCATCCTTTCCAAACAGTAGACAGAGGATGCAGGCTGCACAATTAGAAACAAAGAGCTACAGAACTGCTGCCTCAAAGGCTTCACACCCAGGGGAAAACCAAGTACACCACAGAGGGCTGGAGAAGATCAAGGATGCCATCCGAATACGAAATAAAGTTTATGATTGACATGTGTGGTAGAAGAGAGACAGAAAAGAAAGGAGGAGAGATGCTCAGAGTATAACAGGTTATGCTTGTGGCTGTGCAGATGTTCCCCAGAGCACTGAGGAAGAAAAGTGTGACACCCAGCCAAAGCAAGCCACCAGTAGCTGCAACAGGAATCACAGAATCATAGAATACCAGGTTGGAAGGGACCACAAGGACCATCTAGTCCAACCTTTCTTGGCAAAAGGTGAATGAAAGGTGCTAAGAGCAGAAATGGGCACCACAGTTGACTGGAGCAAGATCCACTCCTTTGCCTCTGTTCTGCATGCTATCATGAAGCTTGCAGACGTCTCAGGAGACTAAAAGAACACGTTCCTACTGAAATGAAAGTTACTTTTTTTTCTTTTTAAACTGAACAGAATGCTTGGCAGCACTTCTTGAAGGTATGGTACTAACTGAGCACGGCCATCCCAAAACATCTTCCACTTTTGACAGTTCATCTTTATGCTTTAAGATCTTTGACTGTGCTTGCAAATGGAGCAAAAAGGATGAAATAAAATGAAATAAAATCAAATAAGCCCACATCACAGTAGGAAGCTGCTGCTGAAGTTAGAGTAGGCACGTATATTGTAGACATTATTAGCTATGATTCAGGTCTAGTAGTTTCTCCCTATTGGTTTAACCTCCACTCAAACCCTTCAATTGCTTGAACTCTTCTGCTTTGTAGTCTAAAAATAAAAAGTTTCCCAACAGCTATGCCCACAGGTGCCGATCAGCACAGGCAGACACGGGGCTCAGCCGGGGCTCCCCTCTGAGGCTGACGGGGCCCGGCTGCCCGGCAGGTGACACCGCAGAGGGGACACCGGGATGCGGACCACGCTGCCCTTTCCCGGCTGCCTTCACGGGCAGGAGGGGAAGGCTGTGGCCACTCGCCAGCTTTGGCTGGAGTCCATCCGCTTCGCACCAGCTGAGCAGCACAACATGGACTGTAAAATCTGGCCTAAAGGTTTTTAAATGTTTAGAGCCACAAAGTCAAAAGGGTAGCCGGAATAAATGGCGTGGCCTGCCCTGACACACTTCTTAGCTGGGGGGGTATAAGAGATCCTTTTTATTATCCTGGACAGGAGCTGAAAAATGACATAATACTGGAGGAAAAGGACACAGGGGCACTGGGGTTACTTTAGAGATGATTCAGATCTTGTTATTAATTCTCTCTGCTTGGCAGAATGTTTAAAAACTGGCAAGGGAGCACTAGCGTTGCTGGCAGAGCACTGCTACAGCTGCATAGGTGGAGACAACTCAGCAAGTAGCTCCTTCCAGCCTGGTGAGGAGGGATAAGGAGCAGGAGAGAACCAGCCCCACATCCCAATGACAAAAACACGTAATGGGAGTCAAAAGCAGATCGGTTGAAAACAAACGAGTGTTCTGTCCTAGTAGGTTGGCACAAGGTAACCGAAGCACGTCAAGTTTTGATATTTCGCCTCTCTACATAGCAGATGTCTTTTTCATAGGTCACGGAGAGAGTGTGAACAGTTGATTCAATGGCTAGAAAAACGCTGAGAGAAAGAGAAAAAAACTGGAGATGGTCCAATGTGTAGTACGTATTTCGTAAGTGTATGTGTAAGAAAAAGAGATAATCCTCTCCACAGTTCTTTTAGCAGGTGTTTATCCTTTTTTGCCTTGACAGCAATATTTTGTAGCTACACAGCAGACATGCAGAATAAAACTCCTTTACATGCTTGCAAAAAATAATTACCCCTTATGTGACTTACAGCTGCTCCAGTCGTTCATCAATGCTGTTGTCCTCTTTCTCCAAACCAACACTATGAAAGTATTGCTTCTTCTGGAATTTACTGAGAAAACTGCATAATCTTCAAATTGATTGTTTAAGAGAGTGACCAGGGGGCTACATTGGCATCCTTTAAAAGCACTCATTGCTAAAGAAGACATTTCCCTATAAACACAAACAGAAAAGCCTCAGAGCAAATACTATGTGATGTTTTGATGCAGAGGTGATAGGCACCATTTCAAAAGCCTGCAAAATACAAGAATCAGTGAGCAAGTAAAATTAAAACACTTCACTACCCAACAAAATTTACTCCTGCAAAAGAAGATTTTGTTTCCCTTCTGGTATGCAGAGAGAAGCACAAGGACATCTGCAAGGCCAAGGTCACAGCCACCGTAAGCCAATGTTTCCTCACTGTAGCTGAGGTGAACCTCTCCCTAAAATAGCTCAGGTAACTCAGTATCCACCTTTCAGCTAAGCACTTCCCCATGTAATAGCTTGAATGTAGCTCTACGAAATTACTAACCACTGAAAAAAAGGGTAAGTACCTGAGCAATTACTCTGGATAAAGATGAAACTAGACCTGCCTCTGCTATAAGACTTCTTGCAAGGACATGTGGATTCATAAATCCTGAATGAGAACAGAGTACAGGATCTGTCCTGCGGATCAGAAAAGCTATACAATGTTAGACGTTTAAACACAGTGGCCTGATTCCCTGGCAGTGCAGGATGCAGTCAGTAGGTTACACTGAGCTGCTCTAACTGAGGATCTGAGCCCACATTCCCTTGTACACGAAAATGTTCCTTGCTCCTCTGCTGAATCTGCTTCTATTAACTGCACTTTCGATTAACCTGTTTTTCAGATTTACTAGAACTATTTTATCTTCAAAGGAAATTAAAATATTGATTAAAATAGTGTACTTTTTCTAGCCAGTTTGGATTTGATGCAACTGTGGATTTAATAACACTACACCACTTCATGCTACAATAAATAACAAAATTGTAGAGACTGTGAATATGATACATAGTATTTCACATAATTTGAGTAGATTAGGACCGTAATCTAGAAAGTGAAATGGCCACTTCATACCAGCAATATTTTCCAGTGATCTCTAACCTCATTAGGCATTCTCAGTACATCCAGAAGAGTAGCGTAAATAAAATACACTGTTTTCTGATGAGCTTTGATGAGCAGATGTTCAAGGTTTTTGTTGATTCATGTCTGGGATGTTTTTAAAACTTTTCTGCTTGTGTTCCATTTCCTGTTGAGGGAATTCAGCACGACCCAGATGAACAGGGACAATTGTGACTGTGTCTGCCTGGATGCCGCCCAGGTCGGCAGCTGTGCGGTGGCCACCGCGACGCGCCTGACTTGCCGGAGGAGAAATTATGTAATTTGGCATTGAGGCTACTTGTGAATTCAGCTCTTGGTGCAGACAAAATACTGCACCTCTATGCGTTTCCTATTATCACTCTTGTCTGGTAGCCTGGAAGTGCATCTGAGGATACAAGATCCTCTCTTTTTGCTGTTTGGTGATACATGCACGTGAAGCCCATGCACATTTTTAGCAGCAATAAAGTAAATCAAAACTGGAATTCTTTCCCTTTCTAATCTAATTTGAAATAAAAGTGAATAAACTGTTTTTCTTTTTCTTTTTTTTTATGTCTTTCGTTTCATTCACACTGGAGTTTTGATGCATTAAAATATATTGATAATAATTTGTTCACTCTGGAAAAAAAACTGCACTTTTTCCTTTATGTCAGCCACAAACATAAACTAATCGTCCTGGTTTTGACTAAGTTATATTACATGGTTTTGAATTTTTTACAAGTTAAAAACCTTAATCTGTGACAATTGTGAACAGCAGAGCTAAAACCAGAAGGTAATGGGATGCTCATAGCTTCTCAAATAATGTGCATGGGCTGAAAATGAATCAGGCTTACTGGAATGTACTGATAGAACAGGAAAGCACGGGAAAAGAAGGTGGTGTAGAAAAAAAGCCAATGCTAAGTGATCAAAGAGGAAAAGAAATGCAGAATCCAGCAAATAAATCTGGGCAAATATACGAAAGCAGGAATGCAGAAGTAGATCCTGAGGTATTTCATGAGATAAAGCAGTTGACGATAATTAAACCTCCCTGCATACGTAGAAATGTGAGGAACAAAATAGATAAGATGAGTTCTGGGAGGTCCTACCAGGAAGATGCAGACATGGGATCAGGAACTCACGACTGGGTTTTCTGATGCAGAGGAGAAAGAAAGTTCCTCTTCTCACAAGGGGAAAAGAACAGTTTTAAAATGAGAAGGATGCACCAAGTGAGACTCTTTTGAGGATATTTCACAGAATAGAAGTCCTGTGCAGAAGGGCACATTGGGAACATCACCCTTGGCTTCCAACAGAACCCAGACAGGGATTTTCATTCTACCTCAAGACCAAGAGCATGTACTTGTATTAGGTAATACCTGGCAGAATGCTTTGCTTATTTAAGGAGAAATTTGATGTGAAATCAATATAGCACAAGGTGCAACTTAAAAGATATATACAATGACATACTGATCTTTTAAAACTTTTTTAAAGAAACACTTAAGGGGAAAGATATTATTTTATCAGTAAAACAATTATTTGGTAGAATTAGCTGAGATTTTTCCCCAGACTCTATTTTCTTGAAAACTAAACATCAAAATACTTTTCATGGGAAAAGGCTATTTTAGATTAATTTCCTGTTTTGAATAGTTTTGAAACAAAATACTGAAGAAGTTGAGACATACTAGCTGAACACTGTAAAACAAGTTTGGTTTTAAAATGCTTAATGAGAATGGAAATGCAAATTAAACAGGCATAAGAAAAGAAAATATGATCTAAAATTACTGCTAGAAGATTTTTCAGTGCTATGGTCTGAACTTCTAAGACAAAAAGAGTTTTGATATTGAAATTATTTCAACTGTTCTGTGTTTAGACAAAGCTATGAGATATAATAATTATTAGGCATATATGTACACACATATACATATATAAAATTATGAAAAGCCATCCACACCATCAACACAAACAAAAGAAGATCCCACCCAACAATAATTGATAGGCCTGTGCTTGGGATGGTCCCTTGTGTTTAAGGGTCACGTTCATGACCTGCTTTGTACTACTAAATGTAAACTCTATTGACAACGTAAGTGTGGCAAAGCAGCCCTAATTCACTACCAAAAGCTAAAGTTTCTTAAGAGCATTTTGAATTATTCAGACATATTTGAAACTACCCTTCCACCATTTAAGACAGTGCTTTGTTTTTTTACAGGAAGGATCTATTTGAATACAGAGATATCTTAATGCCCTTTTTTTAGTAAGTTTACTAACAAAGTAAACTGCTTCCATTCCACTTGATTTCATTCATGCAAACCAAACCATGTCATAAAAAACACCTGCACATTTCTCTGTTATGAGGAACTTATTTGAATAGCTCGCTCAAAAATATTGCCCGTTATCTTTAGGTGTTCAAGACTTAGTTACTAGTTACTACTGTCCATTTTTTGTAATGTGTTCCTACACTTGCCATTTGTTATTTAGTTTTCTTACTCTGAACTCTCTACAAAGGAAAATTAGCTCCAACAGATTTTACAAAATAAAAGTATTTATACAGGACCTTCCTGAGTAACCACTGTCCTGTGATGACTGAGCTCTCCATTAGGAAAGCAAAGATCTAAGATACAAGCCCTTACTCCCAAGACAGTTTCTTTTTTTCAGTGATGGGTTAACACAAAGCGCATATTTGTTGCAGGGATCTAGACTAGCAACCACAGTTTTGCATTCACAACTCCTCTCTTTGCCCACACTTTTGTCACTTATTATGCCCAGACCTTCAAAACTGCATTAAATGTTCTGTTTGCCATTCACAGTCCAAGTCAAACTGGAACAAACTGGATGTCCTTTGCCCACAGGAAAACTTCCTGCAGCATCCAGGTGTGCATTAATATTAAAACCCATCAAGGTAGGAGTACAAAAGAGGGATTTTGAGTCCTTAGGATTGAAGGACCCTTTGGTAACTCTCTTCCCCACTGCAAAATGTTAAATACCTCAAACATTCACTGCAATTTTGGTAACACAAGCAGCTGTTGATGCTATTATCTGTAAATACTAGTGCAGGAAATTCCCTGTGCAGAGGCAGAAATAGCATCTGTAGTACTGTGATAAGTAGTCAATCATTTTATAAGGTTCTCTACACTTCCACCTCTCCTTTTGGAATTGACTAAAGACAAATTATTCGTATAAATATGTATGCAAATAGGATTCAGCTGTAATTAATGATGGAAATGCCAAAAATATACTACATTTACAGGCAAAATGCATCTCTAAATAGCGAAAATCTGAATACATTGGAATATGATTCTTCGCAGAAGCAGAAAATGTAGTCCTAGAATTATAGATTGCATAGCTGATACAATGACAGTTCAATCAGCTGAATTAAGAATGTGCAACTCCAGCAATGTCCTTGAATACACAGATTTACTTCACAATGTACTCTAATTCTGAATTACCTTTACTTCCTGGTGCAACTCCAGAGAAGTAATTTGTACTGCGTAAGGGATAAATCTGTCTCACAAAATATGCCAAGGAGTGATCACAAATAATTACTTTAGTATAATATAGCTTGATTCTTTTTTAAACAGTAAGAGCATAAACAATAGAATCCTAGGTTTTGATATTTGTAAGTCTGTATTTTGTTTATTTATTTTGAATTTTAAAACGCTTGCTTTATACTGTATTAAAACTTGGAATATTCATCCACACATAGATAATTCTCTCAAAAGACAAGCTAATTTTTCTAACTAAAAATGCATTTAGAAAAAAAAATTGGCACAAGTATTTGTTTTACATTCAGTATTAAATTGGCACTATGTCTGGTCTCTGGCAGCATCGACTATACTCCCCTTTGTTTGCTACCACTCCGTGCTCCAGCACTGAAGCCAACACCTGTGGCCATATAAAAGGCTACGTACAGCAGCTGCGGGACTCAGATGTCCACACTGAAATAAATTTCTAAAGCATAAGCATTTGGATGTGTGGCTGGCTTCCTCGTTTGAGTCTTTTCAAGGCCGCCTTTGGAGGTCCATGCTGCTGGATGTTGCATCAATCAACTGTCTGCAGCGTTATCACTGACCAATGTGTAGTGGCAACACAGGATAGGCGCATCCTTAGGAAAGATGGTCTTGGTTACGCTGATGTAAAGCTGCCACAGTCCCTTCACTGAAAATGGCTTTTTGCAGGTTTTGTCAGTTGTGATACCACTGATATAGATACACGTAAGGAAGGGCAGAGTCTATCCTGAAGATTAATGTGAAAGCTAAATGCCAGTAAACCACAACACCAATTTCTGTTCAAAACTTTATTCTCTGGAAGTGATTTATTTAATCCATGGAAAAGTTGAATATAAGTCCTATTACTATGTATGTAAATCACCTGCTCTTATTTGGGATCAAATAATCATAAAATCAATTTTTACAGCATACAGTTCCTAATATACAGTATGCAGACCTTTTATTATGGCTTATCTGTATGGGGCAAGTGACTAAAATTGCTACTCAGAGCAATATATACTCACATACTCAGCTACAGGACGTGCTCAGAAACACGCTCGGAGTTGCTACCCATAACCTGTAAGAGCAACTGAACTTAACTTTGCTAAGCAATCTTGAGTAAAAACGCCAATACAGGAGGGTTTTTTTTTCAGAAAAACGGCTATACTATAAAGTCATTTTCTTTAACTGCAGTACAACTTGTGTGGAAAAGCTCTTAAATAAATGGAAAGAGTTATTCAGAATTACAGACCACACTGTCTTGCTCTCAAGTAAACACAGAACGTGTGTAAAAAACAGCTAAAAATTACATGTTTCCATTTAAAGGTATGTGTTACGTATGCAGGTAACAACAAATTCACTCTTTCTGACAGGTTCTGTAAACGCAATTGCTCTGATATTTTTAGAACAAGCTGTTGGAAGTAGCAATGTCATTTACATCAGGATGCTGGAATATGAAAGCATATAGAAGATACAGGCATATTCTGGAGATCCAAATGTGCAAACCTGAGATAAATGCTACTGAGAAAATAACTTAGCTCTAAGGATTCTGCAACACTGTCACAAACAAATCATTAAAAAAGGGAAAGCTGATTCACTGGCATGGCAACTTGAAAAGCAACATTTAAAATTATCATGAGTGTCTTGTCTTCTCCATGGGATCCACTAACCCAGAATAAAGAAAAGCAAATTCTTCATATCAGAAATATAATAAGCAGCAGTTTATTTAATGTTTTCTAGTTTATATACTTCTATGGCATTTGTATGTTAGGCTGTGCTGCATATTCTGAGTTTTTAGCTAGATGACCAAAACACCCATAAAAATTCTGATGTAGCTTACTTTTATCCGTATCTTACACAGAATAGAAAAGTAAAGGGACTCATCTGTACACTAAATGATCAGCCTTTGATTTCCATACCTGTATTTTCTGTTAATTTCAACCCTGATCTAACTTTGCATCATTTCAGCCAACAGGAGGAGTACTTTTATTTAACGAAGCAGTCTGAAAGCTCTTGGAAGATTTTCATAGTTAGTGAATTCTGAGCTCATTACATGATGACCGTGCTGGTTTACTATTATTGCTTCTCTTTGGTAGTAAGACAAGGGAAAAGTAGAAAGTCACAATACCATTATGGATGCTGATGTTAGGATCCAGTTGCATCTTAGTTTCACGTGTGCATTTACCACCTGTACTTCAACAGTTATTACCTGCTGAGAAGATGACGACAAGCCAACACATTGCTGGTACAATTATTAATGAGCTAACTCCCGCAAAACAAAATTTGCTGCAAACTAATTATCAACAGATAAAGCACATTGGTCTATTCCATTAAAAGCATGGAATTTACTGAGTATAGACAGCAGCAGACCACATAAAGGAGACTGACAAACTTACAATAGTTTCTCCACTCACTGGTATTTGATAAAACTTCTGTTTCTCTTTTATTCTTGGACATTTTACCAAAGGTCAGTAGGGTGAAACACTCTTATTGTAGGAATCCTTTCAAACCTTCCTGGTGATCATAATCAAAAAAGGGCCCAAGATAAAGTGGATCACTGCAATTGAACAAAGTCAGATTCCCAACATAATCTTCTCTATGATCCAGCACATCAATTTTGTTTCTCAGGATTACCTGAAACATCCTGTGACATTCTAACAGTTTAAGGTATGAGCAATGTAGGCCTGGGCTTAACAGCTTTATGCAAAAAATAACTAATAACGAAATGGCACTTGGTGGCAAAACCTTTTTTCTTTCGGTAAAAACATGTTGTAAGTTCATCTTTAATTTGCTGTTTATCAACAACACTTGGTCTTTTTCAACTTATTTCACAAATAAGAGCCTTGACTGAGCATTTTTATGCAGATGAACATGTAGGCTATATTTCTATATTACTACGGGCTTTAGTATGTCTAGCCCTTTCAATTGAGTTAACTATTCAAATAACTTTCCAATTTGCTATTATATTATTACTCTTTTCATTATGACATTGACAAATTTGTTCAGAAATGCAGTAAAAATACCAAGTAAAGCTTGATGTAGGGCCAATTCTTGCATTTCCTAAATGTCCAGATAACAATAACTCAACTTATTGAGTACCATATTATAGTTATAGCCATTCGACCTGATTTTACAGTGTTTTTACGTATGTCACTTAGAACATGTTTCATCTGATTTTTGAATAATAGAACATACTAAATGTTTTACAAAGGCTATATATATAATTGAATAGCAATAATATATTATTGAAAGTTGCTCCATAGTAGAAAATTATCTTTTCAGTGTTCCAAGTACTATGAAGAAGCCATTCTCAGTTTCCTAGAGAAATCATGAAAATTACATAAATTCTGAGGAGACATAAGAGATCATCTGAGGTGGGATGTAGATGCAGATCACCACTGCAGATGTTTTCTAACCTCTTTCTTAAAACCTCTACTGGTAAGAATTCCAACAATCTCCTCAGCTTAGCCTAACCTTATTAAAAGATTTTTTTCCTAGTAACACCCTCAATCTGCCTCCCTGCAAAATAATTCTAATTCTTGCCTTGATCTGATCGGGTACAAAGAATTGCTCTTTGCTCCTTAGCAGAACTAGAATAAAAAAATCTCAATTCCTGAAGCTTTTTCTCATAGGTCATGATTTTGTTGTTTTTTTTAATATTCTTCCTCTCCTCTGGACCCTTAAAACTGTGATGTCTGTATATGGTGGTCAGTGACCACTGTGCCATTCCAGCAAGAGGTGCCTGATCCTTGTGCCATGCTCATACCAGAGACCCTCGACACAGCTGTGAACACTACCCAGTGCTTCCAAAGGGCAACGAAAAACTGGTGGGACACAGTGTTGCCACCATCGTGTCCTCTATGTGCCTCATCTCATTTCATTTCCTCAGCTAACTGGAAAGTTTTGATCTTTTCTGTTGCAGTGGAAATCCCAACACGTGACACAACAGCATAGCCAGGTGGGAGAGAGAAATATTTACCTTTCATTTCTCACATGCAACATTCTTTTTCCTAAATTTGAAAATAAAATCTACTTGATTGGAAACAGTATGTCTTTCTGGACTTGTATTATTCTTATGGTTCACCACAGCTCCTGAAACATTTCCCATGATACTAGTGCTGAGCCAGCCACTCTGCACTTGGTGTTTGTACCTTTGATTCTCCCCTAGTAAGGTTACCCTTTGTACCACCTTTATCATATTTCTCTTTCTTGATCTATCTACAGTTGAATCTCTATTTTCTGTTCTTTCTGGGAGAAGATCAGGCATGAAGCAATATCACTGGAGTTACTAAGCACGGACACACCAAACTTACTGCTTATGGCTGGGCCAGCTACTCTGCCAAAGGAAAAAATTAGATTAGCCTGATAAACTGATTGTAAATAACCAACTCCATAAAGTCCCTCAAAACAAGAGGGAGAGCTATAAATTTCCTGCAGCTTTTTTTGCCTTCTGCAGATGTTTGGGAGTCACCTATCCTCCAGAAGTCCTCAAAGGCAGAAGCTTGGAGACTGCTAGTTTGTTTACTGTAGGATCAATTCGAACAGACCATCAGCACTTGTGTAATCCTTCTGCCAGGTTTAGATTGTCATAAAATAGAATGGTTTCAACTTTAAAGGGGTTGCTATAAAAACACTACCCAGAAATGTGGGAAAATTAAAATTATCTTGTGCACAGCAAGCTGATTTTCCTCACCTGCAAGCATAACTGAGCTGATTTAATGAACAATAGGTAATTACAATGAGCAAAGGAAAAAAAAAATCAACAAGGTATATATACAGGCTCACACACAATGCCTAATTTCTAGAGAACTATAACTATTTTACAGTCCTCGCCTCTGGTGAGCCAACTGCCAGGCCAGCTGGTAGCTCTACCCCTCCTGCCGTCACTGTTTAGTCACAGTCAGGGACTGAAAACTCTTGCTGGGAAACATGGTTGAATTCAAATAGCTGCTGAACTTCTGTGAAAGCAGTTTCCTGCTTGCTGGCTGTCACCCTCCCTGGTGTCCCACACCGCTCCACAGCCCTCCACCCTGGACCCCTAAGCTTTGGGTTTTACCAGCAACTTCAGCCATTCCAGCTCTCAGTAAGGCTAAACACAAAGTAGAAAACTAACACTGACCTCTTGTAAGGTCGGTTCTTGATGCTCTTGATTCTATATTATATATTAGGAAAACTTTCTTCACCAAAAAAGTTGTCAGGCATTGGAACAGGCTGCCCAGGGAAGTGGTTGAGTCACCACCCCTGGAGGTGTTTGAAATACGTGTAGATGTGGCACTAAGGGATGTGGTTTAGTGGTGGACTTGGCAGTGTTAGGTTAACGGTTAGACTTGATGATCTTAATGGTCTTTGCCAACCTATTCTTAAACGGCTTCTCACACCTCACAAACTTCTCCAGCCTTCTCTGGTTTCATGGTCCAACTTCTGCTTTCTGGTGCTAGAAAATATTGTACTTACCTAGCAAGATCATACTACAGGTACACCTGTGCTAGATCAAAAATCCCATGGATTTGCAGATACACAGCTCCACTTGATTGTATGCCTCTTTTTAAAAGAAATATCTCTCAATCACAATGAAAGAACATATATAAACTACTCATTTGATTCTTTTGTTTAAGTCCCTTTAGAGGTGACATCAAATATTAACTAAGCACTTCACCCCAGCCGGACTTCCCTTTCCTCTGGGTATCTCATGCAGGCATGGTTTTCATTTCAGACCTTTCCCACTATGCTTTGGATGACTTAGGTAAGTGTTCTTAAGCCTTTTTTTCCCTGTCCTGTCTGTGTTCCTGGCACTTCATTGTTAATATTAATTGTATTAAGCACTGGGTCATAATTCAACCTTTTTATGGAAAGAGGGTAAACAGAAAGAAGAATGTATTGCAACAAAAGGACCCTTGAGGCTTTAGCCTTCTGTGTCACTCTTTACTACACTTTTCCTGTTAAATAACAAGCTGAACTTTCCTTCATCTTTCTCTTAGGTTTAATGTCTTTTGCAAAACCTGTTCTCCTTTCCTGTAATGTCCCCTTCTAGATCCAATTCATTTTGCATCTTTGCCATTCTTACTATTATCTTCATGCTGTCACAGGCCAGTGATTTTCCAGACTGTGAGTTTGGCAGAACATCAAAAAGGGAGATTTAACATAATAGCTGAAGCCACCACCTCATCAAAATTTGTGAGATCCAAGACTACTCCATGGTGTAAACCCAAGTGCAGTATGTGGGAATGACTTGGAGAGATGAGACAAGTGCATTCCGGACCTGAACTGAAATGCTAACACAGATGCCCCCAGCAGCACAGAGAGTGGTGTTCTGCAGGGAGCTGATGAGCTGTCAAAGCGATGAATGGAGTGATATAGCAGAGAAATCTATCTTAATAATAGGATTTAATTGTTCACCCCCTAAGAGTGAGCAGCAACTGAGCTGCATGAAACAGAACCAAGAAGTAAGCAGGATGGGAAGGCTGGGAAAGCAGGTCTGAAAACAATGTGCATTTGCCCATTGGATCATGTCACCACCAGTGCTGAAGCTTTACCTGTTTATTCTGTCACACCATCTTCTACCAAGGTCGTCTGCCTTTCACAATGCTGATAGCTGCTCAATGCTAGCTTCTTCATACGCAGCTACTGTGTCTGGCTAGAATTTATGCTCATGGTTTACCTTCCCCTGTAGGAGTTTAGTTATCGCTCCTGGTTAAGAAGCAAAGATCAATTTGGAGGCCCAGTATCAAAACCAAAAGGCCAAGGCAGTTCCCCTTCCTTCAGTTTGGTTGGATGGGGCTGCTCAGGGAGACAGGGAAACAGGGAAACATCTGGCATGTAAAGGAAGCATCTTTGGCAAAAATCTGGACAAGGTTAGATTTTGGCCTCCCTGACGGAGACCCCATGACTCAACATCAATGATTTTTTGTTTCTTTTTCCAGTTACACTGATAGGAAGAGATGATGCTTTTTTCTTATCATATCTCAGTTTCACATTAAAAATTTCTATTGTGGAATGGTAGCGGAAGTTTTTCAGCAATGATGTACCTTTA
This sequence comes from Pampusana beccarii, assembly GCA_013399365.1. Taxonomy (NCBI): domain Eukaryota; kingdom Metazoa; phylum Chordata; class Aves; order Columbiformes; family Columbidae; genus Pampusana; species Pampusana beccarii. The sequence continues at coordinate 103,272 of VWYH01004277.1, read as the reverse complement.
CAGTCACCTTAATACCTAAAGATACCTTGAATCCTGTTTTCTCCTGCATTAAACTGAGTCACCAGACCTATTCAGAATTTGAGAGACTATCCAATGTAGCACCCCTGCATCCAAGCCAGCAAATGCCATCCTTTTATCAAAGACACACTGATGAGTTTGGAGTTGCTGAGTTCAGCACCATAAGAATCATTTATTAACCACAGTGTTACAGCTGATGTTCTGAAACTGCCCTTGGTGTCATATTGCGTGCTTAAAAATGATGTCTCAATCTAATTAAGCATGTGAATTTAGATGAGAAAGGTGACTGCAGGTTGTGTACTTCTCTTAACAATTTGTTGAACAAGTAGGATCACATCTCTAATTATGTGCTTGCTTTCTTGTTACCCATAACTATGTCTTGAGTAGGAACACTTAAATCTGCTAATTTTTTTCTCTTTCCAGTGATCTAATACATTCTACAATGCTTCCCAGAACTTCATTTGTAGGTTCACCAAACATTAAAAAAATGTGTTGGTTTTTTTTTTTTTTTTTAAAAAAAAACCCACCACAACACAATTATGGAACAATACAACCCCTTTCATTCTGTCCCATTACACATTTTGATTTAAATTCAGGTATTTAGGCAGTGTATCAATCTAAAAGCTCACTAAAATTTAGTGAGAAATATGAGAAAATTGACTTCTATAGTCATAATCAAATAATTAAACAGATTGAGTTAGGTCAGTATAATTCCCTATTTCTACTGCAGAGTAATTATACTGGAATAAAGCCACTTTAATTCCAGAATAGACTGTCCACATGGGGTGCTATATTGAAACAGCTGTAGTAAAATAATTATTTTGACTACAGCTATGCCACTCACTATGCTCCCCCTGAAAGCAAGCCATCAACATAAAAATCTTGCCTTCTTCTCAGAGGCTCAGCCATGTTGGCTAAGTCCTGTTCCATAAACAAAGGCTTTGCCAGCAGAATGAATGCACAATGTGAAGAACAGGAGATTTTACTTCTCAATTTGGCACTGAGGCTCAGTGATGCACTTGAAGTTTTTTACCACTTAAAAAGTTCTGACATTCTCTGGGATGTGGAATGGAGAATGTGGATAGAAAGTGTAGGCTTTTGTGTAACGTGTTGTCTAAGTTATAAAAGCGGAGTCCATCACAGAGAGAACTCCAGATGAAAGGAGCAGAAGATGGGCTACTGCAGCACTCCCTCTGTTTGCTTCCCATGGATACCTCTCACCTGGCCGATGTTGCCTCTCACCTTCACTTCTCTGCCACGGCCTGAGGGCTCATGCTGAGTCCGAGTGAGCCTCTCACTGCCTTGACCTCCAAGCCATGGAAGCACCAAGGGGCTTGCTTGCATCCTCTCTACTTCTTTGTACTGCTGTCACTTACGAAGTGAGTCGAATCACAGAATCATAGAATAATTTGCATTGGAAGGGACCTTGAAAGCTCATCTAGTCCAACCCTCCTGCCATGAGCAGGGACATCTTCAACTAGATCAGGTTGCTGAGAGCCCCGTCCAGCCTGGCCTGGAATGTCTCCAGAGATGGAGCATCCACCACCTCTCTGGGCAACCTGGGCCAGTGTTTTACGACCCTCATTGTGAAAAATTTCTTCCTCATGTCCAGCCTGAATCTCCTCTCCTTTAGTTTAAAACTGTTACCCCCATCCTACTGCAATAGGCCCTGCTAAAAAGTCTGTCCCCATCTCTCTTACAGGCCACTTTTAAGTACTGTACTTTTAGGTACTTTTAACTACTGAAGAGTGAACAGAGCTGTAAAATTCTGCTTATTGAACTGTCTCTGTTTCACTAACACTAGTTAAAATGTTTTAGTATTCTAGACTTAAAGAAGAGGCTTCAGCTGGTCGATTACACACTACGTGCATGCAATAGCCAATATTTACAGACGAAGGAATTCTTCCTTCAGCCACACAGCTACTCAGTCAGAGGTATTTCACCTCAAAGGCCCTTAAAATTTGACTCCCCACGCTCTCAATACAATATAAAAATGCACGGTTCTTGCAAAAGCGATTCGAACTAAAGACGTAAGAAAGCTGGGTTGCAACTCACCTCGATCTGTGTCGTACAGGAAGACAAAGCGGTTCCATTCATAGTGATCCAGCAAGCTCAAGAGGGCTCCCCGCAGCGACGGCCGCAGCTGCAGCACAAACTGACTCTCACCCTCTGTGGGGAAACTCGGCGTGATGAGGGAGATGTGCAAAGCGCTGCAGAATGAGGTCAAGGTATGCACGGATCTCTTATCGTATAGTCCAAAAATGGCAAAAACTCCTCTCGAATACTGGGAGCAAACTGGAAGAGAAGAAAAAAAATGAGCTAGTGACAAAATCTGTAAGCACTTACACACTTCAACATCCTCGAATTTTTTATTTGAAGATTTCCATTTCTGTCTGTATAGTTAACTTCAATTTTCACGTGTTTCATTTTGAAAACCAATAAATAAATAGCTAAATAATATTTTGACATTTTTTGATCCTATTCAGAAAACACTACACTATTTGTAGTGTTCTTGCTTTAAAATAAATTATAAAATAAATAGCATGTATTTTTGCACACCAGTGAAAAGTCAACCATAGCTCTGTATATTATCAGGCACTGATCATTTCTATTACCTTAAACAGGAAAGTGTTCACATTTTAAAATGTGAAAATTAGCAAAAAAATATTACGGACCTCATAAGTGAAATCTGGACATTTTGAATTGTAACAATGCAGAACCTTCACTCACTTTTACACAGGGAGTCCTTGTGCTACATTAAAACTGTACTACAGACACTGAGTAAAAGCTACTTCATTAATAATCTGCTTCACTTTAAAAGAGCAGTTGAAGGAAAGTGTAGTAAGACAATGTGATCAGACTTTTGTCCCAAACCTTTTATTTGTGCTCTGTGTCAACCTCAAAACCAGTAAACAAGTGACCTGAACATACGCTCTGAGTTTTGATTTGCTCTTGGACTCATACAAGACATAGACGAAGACTTTTATTGATTTCAGCAGACTAGATAAAGGCTTTACTGATCTATGCACATAAAAGCAGGCATAAGGGTGTTTTATTGAGGAAAAAATTGCCTTTCTAGCAACTCATAAAGAGCTAAATGAAAAACATGCCACTTTTTTGAAGTACAAACCAACTTATTAGAAACTGTGATCATTAGTAGTGTTACCTAGCCCAGAATCACAGAAAATTGAGAAAGCAACAGTCAGAAGATCATTGTACCCATTTTCTCCTAAGTTTGCATTGCCTACGCTCTCCTGATCCAGACCCTCCCTCCTCACAATCCATTCTTAATTGTAGCCTAAACACGGGAAAAATCTAAGTCAGACCTTTCCAACAAGATGATGTCCTCCTCTTCCCTATCCTGGAGGTCACAGTCATCTAGTGACAGCAGCACAGTCAGGGTACAGTGTACACACTTAACAAATTGGGTGATTCAAACCATTTCAGCTTTAATTCTTTCATATTACATTTACTACATAAAGAGTAAAAAACACAAATCGTGCATTTTTCTCCTTAGAGTTGGGTGATTTATCCAGAACTGGATAGAGTGATGATGTCAGAACTGGAAAAGTGGCTTGAGGGCAGTTCTGTGATTTTATGTGCTGCCCCACTTTCACAGACCCCAACCTAAGGATTTTCATAGCCAGATTACGCATAAATAAAGCTTTTTAAAAAGCTTTCTCCTTTCCCCTAAGTTCCCCTTAACTATGCTGATACACAGCTCTCACAAACCCTCTTAGTGTTTTCTTTGCTGGACCACACAACATACTTTCTCCAAGACACATCAAATGACTGGCTCGCCATTCCATTAATCATCTAAAAAGTGTTGTCCTGTGCTTTTGCAGTTTCATGTCATCTTCCCTGAACACAGATGCCCACAGATTTAGAATTCAAGCTGAAGGCCTTCTGCTTCTTTTTACATTATTTCCTCATCTCTACTGTAAAATACTTCCTAAGATCACATTGCGTTCTTCTAAATCTGCACCTCAGTGATGTCTGATGATCGTCTCAGGATCAAAATTCTGCTCCTTCTTCCTTCTGGGCCATTTCCAAATGATGAGCTTCTGTTTATAGCAGAATATTTTTCTTAGTCACTATTATGAGTTTTCCATTATGTCATGCCTATTACTGTACCCCTCAAAATTACTTACTTCCACAGTTATACTCCTGGCCAGCTCTGAACTTCTACTGATGTCTGTGTTTGCCTCACCAGCAAATTCCATCAAGGTATTCTGACTTTTTATCTCTGTGTCCACTGTAAAATCAGTCTCTTAGTATCTTCCTCCTGCAGCCATGCTTCTCCAGCCTTTTACCTCCTCTCCTACCAGCATTTGTTGCCATCTTTCCCTTAGTTTCACGCCTACCTTTTAATTTTCCTGTTTGTCTGTATTTTCATAAATCTCTTTTCTTAAGTGCATGTCTATTTTACTTCAATTTCTTGACAACTGGAAGATATGCATTAATCCCATACTTTCTACCTTAATAACTTCTGGTTGCATTTTATCCCATTTTGTGGCTATAGCCATATTTTAAAGCTTTCTTCCCATCAAAATCTGTTATATAACTTTACAGTCTATTGATGTTAATCTGCTAGGTCCATGGTTGCCAGATTTTATGTCCCCCTTTAAAAATAGGTATTATGGTTCCTATTCATTGATCACACATATCACAACTCATTTAAGAGCTCTACTAAGAAGCACTTGTTATTGCATCTGCCCTTCAATAAAACAATTCTTTAAGAACCACAGAAGAAAGCCATCACACCTCTTTTAAGGTCAACATCCTCCTTGAGTTAAAATCAATGGGAAGCTATCTATTAGTTTTATGTCTCTAACTAGATTTTCCTGGTTTTCTGTCCTATCATTGATATATAACAGCTTCAATTATTTTCCTGTTTCCTATAGTTGTATTTAAAGACATAAATGACCTTCTATTGTTGTTTTAATGTCATTTCAAGTTTCAGTTCTCACTGGCAGCCCCAACTTAGGCTCTCATTTCTGCAGTAGATGTCTTCTATACCTCTTAATTTTTTCAACATGATCTTTCTTACTAATAACCCTTTTTAAGCACTTGTTTCTTATAACTTCTTGTATAATCATTCATTCAGTTCTGGAGAAACATTCTGCATGTTGCTTTCCCCTGAAAAGGGGTTTCTCCATGTTTTACAAGTGTTTCTGTGAGAAAATGGCAGGCCTCCTCTATTTTCAACCACAGTCCAGTTAACTTTGCCAACTGAAATAGTTGAATGTAAACCTTGTGTACATAAGTGGTAGTTACTTATTGAGTTTCCTGTTTAGAGAAAAGCTTTGTTAAGGCCCTGTATTGCCTTATTTTTTGGTAGTTTTACATGTGCAAAAGGTACTTTTCGTAACACACGGTCCATACAGTAGGATTCTATATGATGAAAAATTCAAGAAATCAATGTCAAGCTCTGAAATTGCACACTTGGTGGAGTTAAAGCTCAAATTCATTATTGGGATAGAGAAAAAAAAAAGGAGAGAGACAAAAGTCAAACTTCAAATTTCATTAAATTACATTATATGACTCTAAGCTGCTTTTTACTAAAAATAACAAAATAATAATTCTTCACATTTTCGAAGCAAACTATCTTTGCCACAGCCTAGATCCAAATGCAATAAAACATTATCTGGCTATCATTAAGTCTTGAAATAACTAATCCAGGAGAACTTGTGCTACTATACTTGAGATGAAGACTGGGAAGTTACTGAATAGTGTCTTTCTTTGGTCTTTGCTGACATGAAGGTTATGAGAATTTTTTCTTACTCAGTATAGTACCCACAGAGAGGAAAAATGCCTGTGACACTATGGAGGTCAGGCTTAAATATATGCAGATATGCTGCAATGCTACTGAATCAATTTTACAGTAATCAGCAGCAACCACAAAAATCAGCAAAGCTAGGAGGATTTGCATTCTGACTCACTGCTGTTCTCAGAAAATGCCTCCAGGCAAACATGACTACCTGGATTTTCCAATTCTTTATCTATTTCTCTTACACTTCTAAAGGCATTTTACTTATTATAAATGGACTAAATTATGCTTGGTAAAACACATTCTCATATTAGCACTCTAAGAAAATTTTGTTCAAGATTTTTTCCCCCATAAATACAAAGCAGTAACAAACACACCTTCATGAGCATACTTTGAAATATACTGAATAATTTGTCTCTAAACCAGACATCTCTTCATAGCTGACAACTTAATTCCAGTATTACACATATGATTTTCTCCTGCAAATTTTGCAATGCCATTGGTCTCACCAAAGATAAGATAAATGTGGAGGTCAGACTCCAAAGAAGGTGTTGCAATGCACCTTAAATAGCCAAGATAACGTTATTGCAGTAGCTGTAATATGAATTAGGTATGTTCTATTCTAGCAAATTGAACTATGTAATAGTACTATCACTGTAAAAGAACAGGTAACTCACAGGACCTTCAGTTAAAAAAATAAATCATAACACCACAATGGCAAAAATTGTACACTGCAGGGTACAGTCAAGCCACAGTCAAGCCACATGTGGTCTTCTTTCTCTGTGAGACACTTTCCAAAGTCCCTGTTACTGTTCTAAAGATAAGCCTCACATTTTAAACACAAATCTTTTCTTGAAAAATGAAGAGAATCCCAGCTTCTTCTTACTTACTGATTTCCAGAAGTTGTACCCATATAGCTTAAATCCTTTAAACAGGCACAGGGGAAGTTAAGAGTCCAAAACCAGCTGTGACCGTAAACAGGAAAATGACACAGAAGGTGTCAAGTAAAAGTTTGTAAGAAATGTGTATGTATAAATACACATATATACCTGCAGACATATTTACATTATATTGGTCTTGTTTTACGATTTGGTCACACCTAGAGGTTTTATAATTTCTTCAAGAAAAACATAAAACACTACCCTAGCCATATATTTAGAACACTAAGTCTGATAAGCAGAGCACAGCTGGTCTGCCAACATCATTATTTTTCCTTGGCAGCCTATTTCAGGGGTGTAAAACTCATTTTCACGGGGGGCCACATCATCCTCGCAGTTCCCTTCAAAGGGCCGAATGTAATTTTAGGACTGTATAAATGTAACTACTCCTATATTTTGTAACTACTCCTACATTTTGTAACCACTCCTACTCATATATACAGTCTTAAAATTACATTCGGCCCTTTGAAGGCAACTGCAAGGCTGATGTGGTTGGTCCCTGGTGAGAATGAGTTTGACACCCCTGGCCTGTATGGTACCTATACCATATAGACAAGAATCTGGAAGACACAAAGTCTAACACAGAAGCAATATGGTAGATCTTGCTTCAGAGCCAGGAGTAACAGACCCTGGGTCTTCCAGGGCACAAGCTCTGGAATTAGAATTTTAGGCTCCTCAAAGAGAAGTCCTGGCACAGCTGGCATAGCTGGCTGTTAAAGATACATTGACAGGCCCACTGGTCTGTCATAAACTCACAAACTGCGGAAGCACCAAAACTGAAAGGGCAGTTTGCTTCACAGAAGCTTCCCCGATATGAGGATGGTCTTCCATTGCTGTCTCTTCACCTCCTCCTATGCCTTGGAGATCCAAATGAGCAGTGGTGATAGTGATCAGTCCATAACAACTTGGTTCTGCCAGTGCTTCATCCTCATGCTGTCCCCCTAATCCTGTGTGGGGTCCCCCCATGGGATACAATCCTTCACAAACTGCTCCATCATGGCTTCTTCCCATGGGCTGCAGTTCTTCATGAACTTCTACACTGTAGGTACTTTCCATGGGGTACAGTCCTTCAGGAACACACTGCTCCGGTGTGGGTCTCCATGGGCTGCAGTTCCTGCCAGAAAACCTACTCCTGTGTGGGCTCCTCTCCATGCGCCACAGCTCCTGCCAGGAGCGTGGTCCTGTGTGGGGTCTTCACAGGCTGCAGCTTCCTTAAGGGCACATCTACCTCCTGCAGCACAGGGTCCTCCATGGGCTGCAGGGTGGATCTCTGCTCCACCATGGTCCACCATGGGCTGCAGGGGACAACCTGTGTCACCATGATCTTCTCCATGAGCTGCAGAGCAATCTCTGCCCCAGCACCTGCAGCATCTCCTCCCGCTCCTTCTTCACTGACCTTGGTGTCTGCAGGGTTTTTCTCTCACATTTTCTCATTCCTGTCTCTCACTGCTCCTATGCAGTGTTTTTTACCCTATTTTAAAGATGTTATAACAGGGGCATCGCAGCAACGCTGATGGTCTGTTTTGGAGTGGCTGAAAACTGGCTCTGTCAGCCATGGGGCAGCCCCTGTGTCTTCTCACAGAGGTCACCCCTGCAACCCTCCCCCAACAAAAACCTGTGCACAGAAAGCCAGGACACCTGGTAAACTGTGGACGGCAATAAATTTCAAAAATATTTAAAAGTAGTTACATTTCCTTGCCACCACAACAGTGCAAGAAGGCTTTCATCTGAGGTGTTCTTGCAATGCTGTCAGTGATCCGTGTTGTCACAGACCACAGCCATCTACTCTCTGTTTTGTTTAGCTGTGGTGTGCCTGCATTTGCCAGGATGTAAAAGTACTGGGCTCATTTTCTCAACCTACAGAACTCCTTCCAAGAGGAACAGCCCAGCCATATGGAGATGCAAGCTCCACAAGTGAGATTAAGCACAAAAGGGAAAATCATTTAATCTAAATAAGAACCTGCCTCTCAAGGTCAAATGATTTATCAGCTTGCATGTGTGAAAGCTCCAACACTTGAATGAGATTAAGTAATATTTCTAAAACAGCTTTGAGATTAGAGTTTCCTGTTAACATGTAAAAACATTTCTTTTCCTTTTGCACAGAACATCCCAACACTCTTTCTATTCTCTGTGCTCCCTGATCCACCTCCTCCTGGTCACTCCACTGACCTCCAGCTCCTGGAAGAGGACACAAGGCCAGACAGGGCTCTAGTATTACAAGACAAGTGATCTGAATTCATCCCTATGTAGTTTTCAACTATTAGCATAAAAGGTTAATGTTTGTGATTTTTTTTTTAACTGGAAAGCTCTTAATTTAGTGTCTTTTTGTTCACGTCCATTATTAGTACTGTATTAAATTGTAGAGCAATAAAATTATTTTAGCTAATGATGTGATATTATTTCCAGTTATAATGCTGTAGGCATGATGCTGCCCAAAGTGTGATGCATGCCTTCTGAACGCAAGGGAAGACAATGCTTTTGCTTGAAGAAGTTTGTGATCAAAAGGCAAAGGTAGATGAGGATTTAGAGAGTGCAGGGTCTAGAAATAGAAAATTATTAGGGTTGTGATTGGTGCTTTTTTCATCAGACACAAAAGTCTAACCATATAATTCATAAGAAACTACATTTCCCTTTTCCCTTTTTTTTGGACAGCAGTATTTAGAAATATCCTCTTCTATTCAAGTCTTAAGATAGTAATAAACCGGTCCTAATACATCTATAATGTTTTTCATCTACCCACTTTATGTAACATTGTTCTCTCTTAAATAAACCTATCTGTCATCTTATATCAGTGATTTAATTCATGAAGGTACCTTACTAAATTGGTCTCAACGGTGGGTATTTTTCTTACTGCAACAGTATAATTTAGTATAAAATCAACAATCTCCAGCAAAACCCAGAGGAAGAGCATATTCATATCAAATTTGTACTGGATTTAGGTGCAAATACAATAAATACTTATTCCTCTCAAATGTTTATCTTCCTGTGATGTAACAGCATAATGAAAAATCTGGTATATTGGGCAGTGAACCTCTCAAACTAAATTCATACTCTGGAGCAAATCACATTCTCATGGTTCGGTTCTCAACATTTCAACTGCCTGGTCTATTTTGGACACAAGCACTTGACAGGAAGACTAGTCTCCTATTACACATCTGTAAAAAGTTTAGCAAAATGGTCCAAGTGTCTCAGCTGTGGCTTCTGGGTGCTAACGCAATGTGTATAAATGTTGCTCCTAAAGGACCTTTATCTGGCTATTCTATACTAAATTCTGGAACCCTAAAAACAGGTAAGCTCTTCTCCTAAAGGTCAGTGTGTTTAGTTGCATGCATAAAATTAAGCATGTACTAAAGAGTGTGCAGGAGTATTTATCTGGAGATCAACACATGGATCCATCAAACTTTAGGCACAGAAAATTCACAAGTGTCTTCTCCACTTAACCACAGGACTGGGTTACTTCTTGTAGTCCGTAAGTGACTTGCCAGCTCATTTAAACATACTTTCCTAGGAACAAAGAAAACCTTGGTTTAATATGCGAGATGCAATGGTAATTTGGGAAATCCAGTTTTGTTTTGTGCAACTGCAGATGTGAGAATGTATTGCAAAACAAGATAACTTGTTACATTTTTTAATTCATAATTAAGCTTCTAGAAACAATTTTTGTGAATTGTCTCTAAAAGACTATTTCTGCTTAAAGTCAACTCCTGAAACAATAGCAGAAAGTGATAGTGTATTTCTTGCCTATTAGCTTAATTAACATTCACAGTATTTCCTTCTTTTAAAATCAATTTGAACATTGTAATATAGTATTTTGTGTGCAATGTCTTCAACTAGATCACTAAGTTACAGAACGTTAACTTTAGAAGATTACCCTGGGAGATACCCAAAAGAACAAAAAAGAGAGGGTCATAGAGACCAGACAAGACGGACTAATAGATACAACTGCTGAACTCTTCATGCTTCATATGGAGCAAGCTTTGCTCTTCACAAATTAATACATTGATTAAAGTTTCCTACAAGCCAATTCCAAAAGAATTTGTGAAAGCAGCGTGCATGCAGGAAGAGTAGAGGAGATGGTCTCACCTGATTCTTAGCACCTAAAAGTTAGTTTTTAATTTTTTTTTTTCTGTCTCTAGAACAAGAAAAGGTATATTCAGAAGACATATTTAGAAGACAGATCATCCCAGCTTAAGATGTATGATAAACTAAGTGCACTGATTTATACCTACCTCTTTTGGCTATAAAAGGAGACTATGAAGATATGAAAGACTTGGCACCTACATGTCAATAGCTACATTTAAAAAATTGTTTAAAAGTCTCATTTTAGGAAATGCACCTCTGTGTTCTTCTCCCCTGCCCATCCCTAGATTCAGTGCAATTTGGAGCTGCTCTTCTCTGAGGCCCTTCTCACACAATGGGCAGATTCCTCCCAGCTGCAGGTTGTAGGCATTTTTCAGATACAGACCATGTATCTCTATTTTCCTGAAAAGTGCTGACAACTCCCATTTTTTGATGGAGAACACGAAGTCGCTTGGCTTTCATAAATTTCTATGAGGAAAACTGCTTTAATATTTAAGTACTTTCCACCTGAAAACTTTTGCACCACTAAACTATTTTACTTTCATTAATATATAATTCCAAATATTTTAAATCCAATGCAACGTTTTTACACAGCAAGAAAACATTTTTCACTATGTTTATTTATAAAATTTCTCTTGCCACTGTGCATTGGTTAATCTTTTTGATAGAACTCCCCTCATGAATTTCACATTTGCTGAATGCTAACAAATCTTTTCTCATTTTTAAAAGTACTTTACAGCTCTCTTGGCAATAAATTATCCAGTCTTTGTGCCTTTGTCCTCCAGTCCTGTGCACTCTCTGGATCTGGTATTTATAGCTGTCTGGCAATGCACATACACGTGCATTTCCTTCACTCTGCCAAAACTTTCTCTTTGAACACTCTCCCACAGAGAATCTACAAGGAGCATTTACCTTTCATCATCATATGAATGAGAATCCACATTGGTACAGAATTTCTTTTTAGGATGTTTAAACAAAAGTGATAAAAATATCAGCACCATGTGAGATTGCCAGGCTTTTCAAAACCACAGATGTTTTTTAAAAAGTTAAACATGAAGGTTTGAAGGTTTTGGTACAAACTTCCTATGAACTTGGCAGGTTTTCTCAAGGACAAAATGCCTACCATTTTTATTTTTTTTTTTTTCCCCTTCCTGTAGCATAGAAGCTTAGAGAAGTATAATAGGTTGCATGGAAATTAGACTGGATTACAGTAAAAAACTGGTTTATGAAATCTCCTAGTTGCTTAATTGAGGTTAACATCTCAACTCAGCTACTCATGTGGCGGTTAGAGGTTTTCTTGCAAAATCGTATCACCTCTTCAGTTTGCTAGCTGAGGGAATGCTCATCCTCATTAGATGAATATCTAGAGAAATAATGTTTTATAACTTATCGAGATTGCCTGTGTGATTAACTATTTTTTGCTTCTGTAACTAAACAGTTGTGCTGTTCATGGATTGATTCATTTCCTTCTGAGACATTATTCCTTTCAGTTCAAATCTGAACTTCATCCAGATATTCCTTTGTAGAGAAAACACATTTCTTTGCAATTTGTTTTTCTCCCTAAATGTACAATTTTATAAAACCTGACACCAGGTCTGAATTTTGTTTTAAAAAGTAATCCTTTGATGGCCCAATTCTCTACATTAGCTTTCTTTTTTTTTTTCTTTTTATCTTGAAAAGGGAGAAAATAGGCACATTTAAGCAGACTTTTTTTTTTTTTTCATAACAAAAAGAACAGAAAAATAAATGAATACAATTTTAAATGGGAGGGTATCTTATAAAGCGTGCAGTTGACTACACAAAAATAGCTTTTCACACGTAACTACATAATCACTGATTTTTCTCACACAAAAGAACTATTTGTAGTCTTTGGAAAAAAATAGTAATGATAATTTTTTCTTCATCTTGGAGAAATACATATTCATTTTGCAGTACTCCTGCCAGCAAAACTGTCATTTACAGGAATTAACTAAATTCCATAGGAAACATGAGAGGTGGAGCCACACAGTTTGGCCCCTAACCTAAATTGTTCAGATAGATGCATTATCATCATTCATGCCTCACACTTCAAACCAATGGTGCTTCTTTATGTCAAACCTTGTGTTCTAATTTAACTGAACTGAAACAAAACATGAACTTTGCTGTAATTTGACAAAGCTCAAGTAAAGCATTTTTTAAAGCATCAGAGAAGTTTGGTACTAAACTTCAATGTGAGTTTAAAAGGGGATTAATCATTGAACTGCTCCCTCTGACTTAGGAAATGTCTCCTCAGATCTCTGAAACCTCTGGGAAAAAGAAGGAAAGTAAGGTAAGAAATCATGAAAGATGTGACTAACTTGGTCTTGCATGAAGATGAAGGTCCTTCGGTGGTTATCATTCAAACTTGAACAGAGATGGGTTTTTTTTGTCCAGTTTGTAGTTTTAGTTTTAGTTTTAGAATTAAAGCCTGTCCTGAGGGGAGTGATGCCATTTGATCCACTGTTGGAACTTTATTTTTCTTTCATTAGTGAGTCTGTCTCCCACTTTCTTATTGTTCCATCTTAATATTCCAGGCAAAGCAGGTTGTCCAACAAAGTGAAATGCTCTCTGTCCAGTCCTGGCTTTTGAATGTTGGCAAGGGCAAGGCTGAGATTTTTGCCACTTTCTTCCCTCAGTGACAGATTTTGCACCATCAAGAGTCCCCTCATTAGCAACTTAAATCACTGCTTGCTTTGACTCACGCTATTGCACAAGGACATAATTTTAAACAATTCTTCCTACTTTGCTGTTAACCATTTAGAATGAATGAAGCCATGGATTCCTTTTGTCCTCAGTACGATCAACAGACATTCACCACATAATGTTGATTAAATAGCATCAAACACAACATTGATTGCTTGGCCACTCTTAGATTTAAGCATCTTTTAAACAGACAGGTCTAAAACCAAAATTCTGCTGCTGCTTTCTGCAGTCTGTGACTGCGTATTGGCAGAATAGTTGCTGAAAAAGTGCACAAGGCCCTGCTGAAGCTATTTCCCAATCAGGGGGTATATTCTGAGCTATTACTTCAGGGATCAAGACATACAAATTTCCGATTGTTCTATTAGTCTTCTCAAATTTGATGACCTTGGTTTTATTTACAGAGGATAAGAGATTTCTATGCTTCCATTATTTCTCTTCTCTGTTAATATATGTTCTGATTAGTAAATAACACCATAACATGAAATTCACTTTGTCACATACATTCAAAATTTACTTCGTGTTTGTTTAGGTTGTTTCTTCTTACACATCACCATTGGTAATTATGGTTTTCCCAGAACAATTAAGTGTTTCTGACAGTCTAGAATTACCCCATAAATTGTGTGATCTTCTTGCTTTTACTGTTTTTTCTAGCCTTGATCTAACAAACTGGCAAATGGTACCTGGAGAGATAGACATAGCCTAACTGAAAGGCAATGAGTTTGTCGATTTCCACTGTAACTCCCATTTTAATTTCCACTAGCTGCAGATACATCACTTAACTTTTCTGACTTTTCCAATTTGGAAACCAAAGATTCTAACACTTAAGTTCTTCACGTAGTTGGAATAATGAATATTTTTAAAAAAAATCACTAAGATGAATGTAGATACCCTTATTATCCAACACTGGCCAGTTCACCAAGAGTTCTCTGAGATTTCTTTCACCATTCTGTACTTCATCCTTCAGCCCTCCCTCAAACACCCTATGCATTATTACTCTTAACTTCACACAAAACTACACCAAGAGATTTTCTCTCGTGCTCTTCCCAGAAATACGGGTCTTGGCCTGTTTGGGGCCTACATATATCTAGGAATTATGGTTACTTAAGACATCTATGCCAACATCCCAAGCAGCCTGCGTTTTCATTACTTGTACTTGTTCCTTTATGTTGCCTTGTTGTTTTGATCATCTCACTGCACTGAAGTTTTTTCAGCATCTTGTAAGCCTGCCTGTTTTCCCCAGATAATGCAGTGATCATAGCTAAGGGATTTTTCAGATGTAGATTCTACTGACTACGGACATGTCATGTCAAAATGACATTAGGGAATTACGGTCTGCGGAGGGCCAAAAGTCCAAAGCTTAAGAAACCCTGAGCTATCTCTTTTCTTCCCCCCACCACCTTTTTTCCCCTGTGTGCCTTGTAGTTTCCTGTCTATTCATTTTAGGAGAGAGCTGCTTCTTAGCCTCCCACGATTATGCCAGTGGGAGTCAATCACAATACAGTTGGTTGGTTTTAAAATCAAATGCTTGGCATGGATTACTGGAAATGCATCTTCAACCATCTCCCCTTTTTTATCGCCAAGCTGTTTCTTCTTCCTCTGAAAAAACAATCTTTCAGCTTTTTATGTATAAAAGGTATTTCTAAATAGCTGTCTCATAGAATAACTAAAATAATAATAAAAAGGAATTACCTATCAAAAAATAAAATATAAACAAACCATTTGATCATGGTTATTGAAAGTAAAAGCCATTCAGCTTTTAAATGGAAGACTAGCCTCATCTGATCTGAGTTAAGGATGGATTCTGGCCATGCCCCTGTGCTTAATGACTTCAAGCTCTAATTGCTTGATGTGAAAGGCAGATTTCAGTGTCAAATGCCATGAATGGAGTATGCTTTTTAAATAATTCTTTTCAGTTAAAACAAGACTTAATGAAAGAAGTTTAACACATGCATAAATACACCTGTGTATACATCATAAGAATATGTCTGCATGTTTTCTATTTCTGTGGATCACAAATTCTTTTATTCTGATACAAACTGTACAGATTTTTATTTTAAACACATGTATATCTCTACTATAAAATCGGATAGATGTTAGCTTAGACATCTCTAAAAGACATAGGCAGATAAGCCAAATAAAAGTACGTAACTTTGTAAATGTGGCTAATATATTTGTCTTACTTCTATACTTCTCCATGCTTGGTTTAACAAGGAGAGTTCATTTCATTTCAGTTCTAGGGCAGGAGAAATGAATGTGCAATTGTCTGAGAACATCCATGTTGTCTCATTGTGGCAGTTGCACACCCCACTGAGATGTGGAGCCTTCAACGGGGCAGTTGATGGCTCTTTAGCACCTTTTGTGCCCCACTGTGCCTGTCCCCATTACACTCCCAGGGTGGTACCAAGGTGCTGACAGCCACATCCTCCCTTGCCCCGGGGTAGGGTGACTTCACCTGGGGCAGGAGGGGTGTGACCCTCAGTCAATTGACAGGGTCTTTAACAAAGAAGGTGCCCAGAGAAGCTCAGAAGCTTCTGGACTATGTTGTAATGAGCACAGCCAGATCTGATCAGGCTATAAAACGGAGTTCCCGTCAAAGACCCCTTTGGAGTGGTCTTCTTGGAGCAGCGGGTCTGTGAACTGGAGCCCTCCCCTTAGACTGGGAGACCATCTAAGGAGACTTCCCAGGACTGAGAGCACCTCACCTCCTCCTGTGGTGAGTGGTTATTTACTGGATATATCCTTGAATGAGTCCTTGCCTAAACCAGGTGAGTGACTATTTTCTTGTGGGTGCCCTGGAGTGAGAGGCCTCTGTTTTTTTTTCCATGAGTATATGTGTGCACGTTGTGGATCCTCATTATTCTTACGTTGTTGTACCCCAATAATCTCCTCAACTGATATCCAAACCTGTATTTTATGTTGTCGGAGTGCTGAATGATTGTATAAACCCTGTTTCTAGTCGGTCTATTGGCTACACTTTTCCAGCTAGAATAAAGTCTGTTTTGGAACTTGATGTCCGCCTAAAATTGACTTTGGGGTGCCTCCGTAAAACTCATAAAGCATAGTTACCACCCACAAAACATTGCTTCACATGACATAATGACATTGTAAGTTCTGTTATGAATGAACATCTCTTTTGTAACTCTGTGTTTATAAGACACCTAACAAAACGGCGCCTTTAACCAAAACTGGAGCTCCTAATGGCTACCAGACTAAAAGCAGCCTGTAGAATGTGGGAAAAGGTTTTGAATGCTGGCATGACCTATGTCCCCTGGACTCAAGCAGCTGTTCTGAAACACAACACAGCTTTTCAATAGGCAGAAATTGCTTAGCATATCTCATATTCTCCTCTAAGAGCAAAATTGCTAAGTTGCATTAAAATCAACTGATGTCACTAAATTGAGTTATTATGTCATTGACTGCAATAATGTCAGAATCTTTCTTGCAGTCACATTTCTCTTTCACGGTATTTCCCAATACACAGAAAGATGGGTGTGCAACCTACTGGCTTAAAATCATAAACACAAAGAAATCAAACTGCATCTCAAAAACTAGGTCCATTGTTCTCCCCAGGCACACTCTGATGCAGATATTTGGGTTCCTATCCTGGTCTTGGCAAAACAATCAAAAATGTTGTTTCCATCTCTCTTTTTATGACATTGTCAGATTGTGAGCTTATAAATGAGAACATTAACCTGTAAAGCATAATAAAAAGATGGCAAAAATGTAGTCAGAACCACTTAAGTGAGAGGGTATTGCTGGTCAAAGCCTAAAACCTGTTAATATCCAGTTTTGTGCACTGCCTCATATCTTTCTACATGCAAAGAGTTTTCTTCATTTCTCAAAAAATTTACCTTCTGAAGGCAGAGATCATGATTTCTGTACTTAGAAACTGTCAAACAAAAAAAAAGAAGTAATAGAAATATGGTTTTTAGTTATTTTTGTTTCTTCCTGAGTTTTCAGCTGATCCTGTTTTCTCTATGCCAGGTTTTTAGGCACCATTTTAAGTATTTCCACAAGTACACTGATCTAAAACAGAAGCACGAGCCCTCTCATTTTGTTCTCTATCTTTGGCAGGAATGGGGCTTCATCCACAAGGCATTTTGAAATGGACTATCTCTACTTGGGATTTCTACAGAGCTGGGAAACGTGCTGGTGATGGTTTTAGAAAAGAAGGCAGATAAGAAGGGAGCTGAGACTGGTTGCCTGGCACATTTTTATCTCTGTGAAGGAACCAAAGGCGGGTGTACTGTGGGACCTGGGGGAAAAAAAGGCAAATTGTCAAACAGAATTTGCCATTACAAAATATTTTTCTTTATCATGGTTATCACAGGAGATTTAAAATAGCTGTCACCTCATGCAAACTCCTTTTGCAGTTCAAATAGTAGCCTTCTCAAATGAAACCCTTATTTTTTGTTTTATTTTTGGACTTCAGGGCTGATCAAAGCAGAGTCCTTCACTTCACTGAACTGTTTGACTAACAAAGTGAGCAATATACTCCATCTTATTTATAGATCAATCTTAGTCTGCAAAACGGACCACTGAAAATGAATAAAACATTTAACAGCTTAATATAAAAAATGCAAGAAAATGTTGATGTACTTAAATTAATTTGCTGTAAAGACTGCTTTACAAATGACAAAACAGTGTATACATCACTCCAGACATTATGTAAGGCTAGTAGTTTCTATGCTGGCAATTGCAGCAATAAGCAAATTTAGTTCAGCACAGTTCACAGCTGTGATCACTGGAGTAAAGCTCGGGGTCTAGGGGCCACTAGCTCTGATACTGTACTAAAAAGGCAGCTGTACTTTACTGGTCCACTGGGCCTGATGCTAATAATTTTTAAATGGCCTGTTAGTTACAGCAGTGGCCTCAAGCTACCTCTTATTTCAAATCCTATTAACATTTGTGTATCTTTAAACTACTTTATTGTCTTAATTAGCATATATTATTTCATAATTCCCAGATATTCTATTGCTACATATAAAAAAAAAACAAACCACTAAAATGACAAAAAAATCTTAAACAGTGGCTGAAGAGTTGGTGGATGAAATGTGACTGTGGCAACGTGCACCCAAACCAAATCAATCACACGGAACACTGAAGTGCTGAAATGCTTCTGTATGTGTTGCTTTTCACTGCAGTGCTCTGCAGGATCAAACTGTCTGTCTTCGGATAATGGATTGCTAGTGCTTATTGGCATATTGAAGAAAGGCAGACCACTGTAGGTAGAGTTCTTGAGAAAACTATGTTCAGTCTTTTATTTTTAGTTATAAAATTAGATTAAAAAAATTTAAAATGGTTTTCCATAGTTTTAATTATTCCAGCAAGAGCTACTCAACATAGCTGTTATAAAGTAAGTTCTTTCTTTTCCTCTGAGACTACCTTGTTTACCCTACGTTCTGTTTCAGGAAAAAATTCATTAACAGAAATGGAAATTTTTCCTGAATAAGGACTGCAATACATTTTTTTAATTAATATATACTAGCATATTTATTAAAAGTACCCTCTGCCACTAAAACTATTAATTCCTGGTAGCCTAAAGCTACCACAACATGTATTTTTTTAAGAAGTCACATTATACTTGTCTTGAAAATGTTTTATGATCTTTTCATTTGTAACATACCGAAAGCTCATTAGTAATTAGGTACCACCATGATTTTATTATATAAATATGCAATTACTGGCCAAAATCAACTTCTGTAAATAATCATTCTTCAGCTTTAGAAAACACTGATCATGCTGTGTAAAGGCCTTTGCAGCCAGCCAAAGGTTTAAATGAAATGTTGACATCATATACCTAAACTCAATCAGTCAGGAACAATGTACAATGTACAGAATTTTTCTCTCCTACACAGCTATGCAGAACCAAACTGACTGCCCTTAGCCTGATGAATCTGTCTTGTTTATGGGCTCACAAAGGAACATAGATGCTACTAAAGCTACAGAATCAAATATTTTTCACACCTTGATCTGAAGTGAAAGAGTTGCTGTGAAAAAGAAATAATGCATAGAAAGTACAGAAATAATACACAGAAGTACATAAAACTTTTCTTTTTTTAAAACCTGATTTTATCTACAGTATCTTTCTTAGCCTATTTTGTGGCATTACTGCAATAGTTATGCTCCTGTACCTACACAGCTCAGAAAAGAAAGAGATGCACCAGCTACTCCTTTGCCAGTGATGAAACATAATCTAAGTAGGGCCATTTTACTTCCTTCCAGGTTTTACTAGGTTTAATGTGTGTCTCACTGGAATGACACTGAGGAGCTACAAAAAATCCAGTCCTATTTATGCGCTTCTTGTATTTTCTTGATTTTCAGTGTTCGGCCATGTACTACACATCCATGCTTTCCTGGATAATTATTCATCTATGTACAATAGTATCGAGAGATCATTTAAACAAACTAGATGCTTAATTTGCTTGTCTCCTTTCCTCTAGACTGAAGAGGGATGGGCCGCCAGCTGGTGGCCTGTGAGGATAGGGAGGTATTCATTGGAGGCTTAAAGGAGTCTCCTCCAGCATCATGTTCCTTGTCATTATGCTCTGATCTCAGTGCTGACAAGCTCAGAACAACCCCACCAGATTTCCTTACCACGCTGCTTTTTATCCCTGAGCTGACAGCAAAATTCATAAAAAGCAAACAGAGATGTCAAGTGATCAGGCTGGAGGATAGGAACGGGGTCACAGGATGATTCAGGCTGGGAAAGACCTCAAGGGTCTCTGGTCCAACCTCCTGCTCACAGCTGGGTCAGCTCTGAGGCCAGACCAGGCTGCTCATGGCTTCACCTGGTCAAGGCTGAAAAACTTCCAAGGGCAGAGACTGCACAACATACCTGGGCATCTTGTGCCACTGCCTGACTGTCATCACGAGGGCAATTTTTTTTTAATATCCAGTCTGAACCTCTCTTGTTTCAGTTTATTTTCATTGTATCTCATCTTCCCATCCTTCCCCACTTCAGTGAACCCAGCTCCACCTCTTAGATGACCTGCCTATGAACGCTGGGGGCTGCTGTTAGGTCTCTCTGAAGCTGTCTGCTCCAGGCTGAACAAGCCCAGGTCCCACAGCTGCTCCTGACAGTGCCAGTGCTCAAGGTGGGTAAAAATGTCCCGTGTTCTACTGGCTCTGGTCCTGTTCATACAGCTCAGGATACTGTTAAAAAATAATCAAATTTTGGTTAATAAACTCTCCTCTACACATTACCTGCAAGATGTCACAATTTTCATTGCCCAGTGCAAGCAAGTAATTAACTACTAATGAACAAAGTCAGCATAGCTACTAGTAAAAAAAAATAAAACAAAACAAAAATACACCTAAAAAAAACTAGTCTATCCATGGTAATGTCAATGACCACAAATGTACATATACTTCTGAAAATATTGGCTTAAAAGTACATGATATTTGCACTTGGTAATCTTATTCTTCTGTATCATGTCAAATTTAGACCAGAAGTGAGGCAACTGTAGAAACAAAAAGAAAGTCATGCCTGCTTATACATGGATGAGCCTATGACATAATGTTATTAACATGAGGAACATGTTTTATTTCCAATCACTAACTAAAAACAGAAATCCTGACTAATCATTTATTATTGATTGCGTGCCCTATGAGGTGTCACAAAAACACAACTCCAATTGATTAAATAATTGCATTGCCAGAAAGGCTGAGGGACAATATCGCGCTCCTGTGTGGAGTCACCTTGCTTCAAAGTCACTGGGAATTGCTTGTGCACACACAAGGCCTGAAGTCGAGCCTGAAGTCATCCCTCAGCATCAGAAAATATAACAACATATATTGATGAGTATTTTAAACAACACAATTTGATTATTTGACACTCTACATAGTCGAAGGCACAAGTCCAGACATGTCAGAATAGGGCTAAAGGCTTGCTCCAGAGGCTATATTTCATCTTGTCATACTACTGTCTATTTACTGTCACACCTTTATATTACCTCAAAAAAGTAAATGGCAAAACAGAGCTGTAACAGAACTCTTGTGGAAATCCATTCCTGCACAGGCATAGTAGACCCTTTCATTAACAACATTAGGAAGCTATGTAAACAGAGGGATTACTCTAATCAGCAATCTATGCACTGAAGTTAATGGGAAGATTGTGAAAACATAGATGCAGGTCTTTAAAATATAATTCAATTTAGTTCATTTAAGTAATATCACACAGATGTATGTCAGATTAAGGGAAGTTTAGATTTACCAACAGAAAAAATGGAATGCTGATTTTTTTTAAACTGTGAAATTAACATAGAATCATAGCATTGTTTAGGTTGGAAAAGACCTTTAATATCATCAAGTCCAACCATAAACCTAACACTGCCAAGTCCACCACCAAGTCCATGCCCATAAGCATCAAATCTACATGTCCTTTAAACACCTCCAGTGATGGTGACTTAATCACTTCCCTGGGCAGCCTATTCCAATGCTTGATAAGCTTTTCCGTGAAGAGTATTTTCCTGCTATCCAATCTAAACATCCCTTGGCTCAACTTGAGGCCATTTCCTCTCGTCCTGTCACTTGTTACTTGGGAGAAGAGACCAACCCCCCTCCATGCTTCAACCTCCTTTCAGGTAGTTGTAGCAAGTGAAAAGGTCTCCCCTCAGCCTGCTAGTCTCCAGGCTAAACAGCCCCAGTTCCTCTGGCCTCTACTCATGTGTGTTCCAGGCCCCTCACCAGCCTCGTTGCCCTTCTCTGAACTCACTGCAGCACCTCAATGTCTTCCTTGTAGTGAGGGGCCCAAAACTGAACAAAAGTATTAAACAGAACTGGCGCCAATACTAAGCCCTGGGCAACACCACTCATGATTGGCTGCCAACTGGATTTGTCTCCGATCACCACAACTCTTTGGGCCCGGCCATCCAGCTGGTTCTTTACCCAGGGAAGAGTACACCCATCCAAGCCAGGAGCAACCAGTTTCTCCAGGAGCCTGCTGCGAGAAACAGTGTCAAAAGCTTTACTGACATCTAGGCAGACAACACCCATGGCTTTTCCTTCACCTACTAGGTGGGTCACCTTGTCATAAAAGGAGATCAGGTTAATCAAGCAGGACCTGCCTTTCATAAACCCATGCTGACTGTGCCTGATCATATGGTTGCCCTGTACATGCTGCATGATGGCACTCAAGATGATCCTGCTCCATAACCTCCTCGGACTAACAGGCCTGTAGCTTCCCGGATCCTCCTTCTGGCCTTGCTCCTGTGCCTTTAAGATTTCCTTCTTGAAGAATGCCCAGCATTCCTGGACTCCTTTGCCCTTTAGGACTGACTCTGGAGGGACTCTGACAACCAGCCTCCTAAACAGGTGCAAGTCTGCCCTCTGGAAGTCCAAGGTAGTAGTTCTGCTGGCCCCCTCCTGACTACTACGAGTCAAAAACTCTATCGTTTCATGATCACTATGCCCATGGTGGTCTCTAACCATCATATCACCCACAACACCTTCTCTGTTCACAAGCACCAGATCCAGTGGGGCTTCTTCCCTAGATGGCTCACTGACCAGCTGTGTCAGGGACTTGTCTTCCATACATGCCAGGAGTCTCCTAGACTGATTCTTGTCTACTGTGTTCTTTTTCCAGCAGAGATCTGGTAAGGTTGAAGTCCCCCACGAGAACAAAGTCTAGCAATCATGAGACTTCTCCAAGCTGCTTACAGAATATCTCATCTACCTCTCCATCCTGTTCAGGTGGTCTGTAACAAACTCTCACCACAATATCTGCCTTGTTGGCCTTCCCTCTGACTCACACCGATAAACACTCGACCCTATCACCACCATCAAGCTCTAGACAGTCGAACCACTCCCCAACATAGAGGGCTACCTGCCCTTGTTTATCCCTTCTGAAGACTTTATAGACATCCATTGCAGCACTCCAGTTGTGTCAGTCATCCCACCATGTTTCTATGACAGCAACTATATCATAGTTTTTCTACTGCACAATGGCTTCCAGCTCTTCCTGTTTGTTGCCCATGTTGTGTGCATTGGTGTAGATGCACTTCAGTTGGGCTATTGATCCCACCACCTTTTTGTGGGGAGAAGCCCCAATTCCCATGTGATCATTCTCAGGCATTTCCACAGTTTCTAATACATCAATAACCCTTGTGTCTTTGCTGCCACATGGATCTTCATCCCCTACCTCCAGTGAGACAGCAGACCAAAGGACCTCACTAACATACCATCGCTCAAACACCAGTGTGCCACCCCTAGGCTTATATCTGAAAAGCCTAATCTTATCCCTCTCCCTCTTCAAATCTAGTTTAAAGCTCTTTCAATGAGTCCTGCCAACTCCTGTGCAAAGATCTTTTTCCTCCTGTCAGACAGGTGTACCCTGTCTGTTGCCAGCAAGCCTGGTGTTGTGTAAACCAACTCATGATAAAAAAGACAAAAATTGTGCCAATTGCACCAGGCTCAGAGCCAGGTATCGATCTGTTGATTCTTCCTGTTATCTTCTTCATGGTACCCTGCAACTGGAGGGATAGAGGAGAACACTTCTTTGCTCTTGATCCCTTAACCAGTCATCCCGAGGCCCTGAAGTCCTTCTTGATTGCCTTTGGACTTCTTGTTGCAACTTGATTGCTGCCTACCTGAAAAATCAATAACGGGTAATAATTTGAGGGCCATGCCAAGGTAGGGAGCTTTCTCTTCACACCTTTAACCCTGGCCCCAGGGAGGCAGCAGACTTCCCTAAGAAGTGGATCTGGTCAGCATATTGAGCCTTCTGTTCTCTTCAGAAGGGAGTCTCCTATGACACCAACCTGTCTTTTTTTCTTTATGGAAGCAGTTTTGACACAGGGCGTACGCTCACTTAACTTCAGTGACAACTCCAGGCTAGATGAAATATCATCCTCGTTATTTTTTGGTTCCACTTGCAGAGCCTCAGACCTATACACCAGGGCATGTGGGAAGGTGGGATAGTTAGAGAGGAGATGTGCCTTCTGCGCCAGCCAGGAACTTGTCACCATTGCCCCCTATCCCTTAAGTCACCGCATTCAGCCAGGTGGAGAGAGGATGGGGAATCCTCCATACCATGCATCCTGTCTGCACGTTGGGCCTGTCTCAGGGAAGGCAGGGTGCGATTCCAGCAGTCTAACTCTCACGCTCCCTGATACTCCTCGTCTTGTCAGCTGCTGTGGTGCAAGCTTGCTGGCTTCTGGCTGGTCTCTTGCCCCCTCATGAGGTTCCTCCAGCTTGGGAACACCCCTGTGCACCACGCTGGAGCGCTCTGCTGCAGATCCTGCCGGCACCGGAGCTGCTTGCCTCGGCAACTCAGATATTTCTGTGAAGGATAAGACTCCACCCGCACAGAGCACTTCATCATGAGGTGTGTGATGGGTAGGAATGTGTTTCCTTAGAAATAAAGAAAGGAACTGACTGTTACTGAAGAAAACACCAGCACTCTAGACTCCTCCCAAAGCTTAAGTTTTGTCTGACACTGGGTGTTTCGCACTGAGCACAGTGTTTTGATTTACACTTGCCTGGCTGGGTGAAGCAAGGTTATCACTGCTTTTGATTATAAAAGCTCCTCTGCGAAAAAATAGAAAAGTGCAAGTTGTTTTCTGCAATAGCCCTGCAGCAAAGAAATAGTGAATAATTTGTACAAAGCACGTAAGTTTGCTTTTAGTGTAATTCCAATCTTCTGCAAAATGCTGAGCAATCAGGAAATCAAGCAGCTAGTGAGATGTGCCTTAAGCGATCTGATATGGAGGGCCCTCTCTTACCCAGAATGTTGCCAATTTTTCTCCTCGTGCTATTGTATGTGCTGCATCACATAGACAATAATAACAGATCTTCTCTTTTTTTCTGAGACTACCATCTTTAAATTACATTTACCACCTTATGTACACTTGTTAGACATACAAGGACAAAACATAAAATGATACAGCACACAAATAGCAAGCTTAAAAGGCATTTACATGTGTAGATATATACTCGAAGTATTGTCTGCTATAGTTATTTTTGTTTTATTTAATATGAGAAAGAAGTTATTAGAAATCATGACATTTGTCTGGGCTGGATTTTGTAAACACTATGAAGTTTTTTTGATTGCACAGATGGTTACTTACTGACCTTATTTTCTGTAATTTTTGTCTGTTCATCTCATGAGTTTCCACATGTCAAAAAAAAAGGACTACTAAATAATGTCAAAAGAATAAAAATATCTAATTAGAGCTAATGTTTCTTATTTCAATAAAAGAGGCACAAGAGTAATGTCACAGTGTACAGTGTGATCAAAAAAGCTGTGTCTTTTTCTGACAACTCCTAAATAGGAATATTATCAAGAAAACATAAATTCTATAACACTAGAAGTATATGCCAGCTGCTTCACCTACCAATAAACCATCTTTTCATCAGTAGAATCAAAACAATTTTTTACATTTAAAATCAAATCAAATTATTTTATTTTTTAAACTGACTCAGAAAATTTTGTTTCAGTACTGTCCACTCACAGTCATTTTCTTCTTTGGTCTCACAAAGGCACAAAGCTCTCTGGCCAGACCACATTTCTCATGATGGAACACAATGATTCCACTGGTCTCTTGACCAGGGTCATTACAAGAGCTGCAGTGAGGGTAGAGGAGAGGAGGAACAATGGAATCAATCTTTTTAATTTTCAAGCTCAAGTTATTCGTAAAAGTTTTAAGTATATGTCATCTAAAACAGCTATTTGATCTTCATAATACCTACAATGATTAATGTATTCACAGAATGCTGCATAGGTATAAAAAAAATCTCTATGAACAAAGCAGAAACAGGATTTTTGAACACACGGTTTGGCCATAGCTTACACTTGTGTTACTCAAAAAAACTGAAATGAATTGAGCAGTCGATCTTTGAGAGCTATGCAATCGAACATATACCTGACATTCAGTGATCATAAATGATACATATACTTTTATCATAAATAAGAATTTAAATAAGCACACCAAAATAGACATTAGTTTTAAAAGGACAACAATATAAATTCATAATTTTTTAAGAGAGGATCATTTGACTTGGATTTCACAAGATACCAGTTGTTCTGCAATTAAGCTTCAGTGACTCAGGTTTTGAACAACTTGCTAAATAGAGCCCTGAAGTGATCATCATATTTTTAGACTTCGGAAGATAACACTTCATTAAGTTGAAACCAGGTATTCACAGCTCAGTGTTCAGCTAACAAGCTTGTCCAGAGTCGGACTTGACAAAGATATAGTAGCATCATTTCTATTGTTAAGGTTTCCTCAGATTAGGAAAGTCTAATTAGCTCCCCCCCGCAAAATTCAGCTTCAGAGTCTAAATATTCCCATCTTCAATCTCAGTTGTCCTACTGACAGAAGACTCCAATAATTAAATGATCTGTGGCCGTGAAAGAGGAAAAGGTTGAAATCATCAGAATACAGGGTAGCTCATGTAGTAAGGAAAAACATTTATAATGTTCAATCAAGATCACAGTGCCAGAGTCTGAGAAAGAGATTTTATGCTGTTAAATAATTTATAATGGTGGTTAAAGGAGAGGAAATCTTAATATATACTATACAGTAATATACAAAATATAATATGGAAATGTTATACATATATACTTGGCAAAAACTGTAAGATATAAATATTCATAGTTTCCTAGATGGTCCAATCTCAGTTGACACCATTGCACAAAACAGAACTTCGGGTTCATCTGCCCTACAGATGTTTTGTTTTGTTTTGTTTGTTTGTTTGTTTGCTTCTTTTATTCTTACAGGCAAAGCCTTATCATAAACAAAAAAACCCCCTACCCTAATCTGTAGTAGAGGACTTCAACTACTTTTCTTATTTTATTTTGCCATCAGTTCTGCATAGGCACAGTTACTTTTTGCATTGATTTATTTAAAATCTATTGGGTATCACTACAAGGCTGGTTCATGTCAATAAGGCAACAGAACACACCACATCCTACTAACTGGGGTAAACCCTCTGATTAACCTGGCTTCATTCCTTGCCAGACTGAAGCAATGCTTCCATGAGTAGATCTTGCAGGCTGGTTATTGAAAGGTGCTTAGCACTTTGAATGCATAGCCCTTTATAAATAATATATAAAAGTCAAATAAATTATTTATTGGGTATCTCTGTCCATTTTACATATGCCACCCTGTTTCAGTACTGAAGGTCTGATTTTCCTCTGCTGCAAATCGAAACCAATTCACACACGTTAATTTACCGTCAGCTGAGAAACTGGAAAACTGTGAGAATGGTCATTCTGGCTTTTTGACTCAGTCAAATGAAGTTTTCTACCTATATTCACTGACTCCTCCTCTTCCACAACACCCAAGCCTTGCACGACTCTTTCTAAAACTCCTCCTCTTGAAGCTGCCTTTTTTCTGTTTCGTCTTGTAATTTTGCTTGTTCCCTTGTACAGGTGACTCAAAGCAAAGCTGCTTCTTTAGTGATGTCCTGTCTCCATTTATTCAATTCCATAAATCAACCTAACTCACAACTTCACAGTATCTGTTCAAACTCACCATGGCAAAACAGAGCTCTTCTTTTTCCTGAAGGATCATTTAGTTTTCTCTATGAAGTTCTGACATAGCCCAACATAATTTTAGACCCCTTCCTTCTCACCTACCTCACCCACAAAAGTCATGTCTGATACTCACTACTTTTTGTCTCACATTGCATGTAAGATGTTTTATTTTCTTTGTTCTCCTATTGTGCCTTCACCAATTCGAATTACAGAGATGCCTGCACACTGCCCTGACAGAAATCACGCTCATTCCCCTCTGGCCCATGTAAGAGTCATCCATGACTGGGTCCCCCTTGCTTCTTATCATCACAGCCCCACTGCTGAGCTCTCACCAGCCTTACTCCTGAGATCTTCAGCTGCAGCAAACTGAAAGCAAACAGTCATGAAGGCAATATTCATGCCTCATTTGTTATAGTTCTCACAGGTACACCCTCACTTCCCTCCATGCTTTGACTTCAATGGAGTCTCTCCTGGAGACACTCCTCTTCCCTACAGCAGCTCTCAGATATGTGTGGTAGGGGACACAGGTACGAAGCCCACATTCATCTACCCAGAAGTGTTGAAGGAAAAAGGCCAGAAGCAGCCCAACATCTGATGCTACATGCAAGGTATCTAGAGCTTCATAAGGGTCAAAGCAGAAGATAGCATATCCCTGTGTGGGGCCAGGAGGCAGTGGAGCAGGGGAGCAAGTGCCAAGCTCTCAAGCAGTTCATACCCAAAGGACAGCATCCTTGTGGGTCCCTTCTAACTCAGGACATTCTATGATTCTATGACATGGGAGTGTTTCCCACCCCAGACCAGCCAGGGCTGGGTGTGAGCACGGCCCTGGGGGCCCGCTGGCCTCGGCAGCATCCCCTGACTCCCACAGCTCTGTGGTTTATCTACCCAGCGGTGCCTGTGATGTGCAGTCTCACCATGGTCCTGCACACAACCTGGCAGGGGGCTGGCGCAGGCTACTCGAGAGCCACAGGTTGGTCACTCCTGACTTAGATGGATTAGTGCTGACACAAACAGCTTAAATACCACAAATGTGTTAAATTTAGACTCAGACAGGAGAAAACCTGTAAATAATGAGACATTTGCCTAGCATCAGTCTGACTTTCTGCATATTACATCTGTTCACGCTGTTTTATGCATTTTTTAAGATGCAGGCTGTGCTGTCCTCTGCGTTTCTAAAGGGCTCGGTAAATTTTGGATAATACTGGAATACTAATAGTAACAATAATTATTGCCCTACTCTTCTCTAAAGTACTTACTGCATTAATAATTTTCCACAGTACCAACATTCTGAAATAATGAAATTAATAATTTTTGTATAAATCATTAGCAATTAAAATTTATTTGTACACTATAATTTGAAAACCTGAGAAATAACACAGTACTAATTACTGTATGCAGAACGTCTGAATAATGAGTAAAGGATATTCATTTGTCTTTTCTTAATAAAGCCATATTTCTCCAGAACCATACAAAGAGTCCAATAAGAAATTAAATTCTATAGAAACAATAATTTTCAGCACTACCCATTTTTTCCTACAGTGCACACAAACTTGAAAAGCAAGACATTATCCTCTGCCTCTAAAGGTTAGACCAGAAAAATAAATCTGTGTATTTTTTCTGAGAATTGCAGAATATTTTATGCATATGCTTCTTTTTAAACATAGTCCACATCTGTACTGCATGTGAGCAAACTTTAATTCAGCATATTGTTTTTCCATAAAAAACATAACATGACAAATAACCTTCAAAACAATTGCATTTTTTCAAAGTCAAAAATACGTCTCCCCTACTATATCTCACTCAGGAAACCCACAAATGCATTACATGTTTTCAAAGAGACTGCCTATACATAAACATTTTGGGAGTCTTAGATGTTTTTAAAAGGGCCCTTTTCACAAAAGTGATAGCAGCCATAAAGTCTGAATACGGCCACTGAGTTTAATTTACTCTGATCGAGGTTCAAATGCCACATATAGACAATTATGAAGCTGAAACAGATTTTCTAACTGGAGTCCACAACACCTAAAATAGGGAAAGATAAAGCCTGTCTCAAGTACAACATAGCACAGCTCTGAGCTGGACTACCAGCTCTGATTTCATGGCAACTATATTTTAGGATTTCAACCAAGAGCAGTACAAGCATGAACATACTTACACCAGGCCTTTCCAGTCGTATACCCAAGTCTCAAAGCTGAACATAGGAAGGTTTCCCAGGACTTTTACTCAATATGGGCAAACCACTCTAAGCCAGCTCAGTGCTCCTGCTTTCAAGTATGACCAGCCTTCATGACCAACATGGTAAACCAGCTTGGTGACAGATATTAGCACATTACCAAATCTCTTGATAAAAATATGTGTCTGTGGAGAGGGCAATGACAGAGTTTTGACACCACATGCACTTTCCATAATGTACTCCAAGCACAAATCACCCAGCAGTAAGAACTGATGCATCACCAGCCAATACACACTGCAATTACTACTTCTAGTACTACAGCGCTGGCTGTAGAGCTAGGGGGAGTATCTATAATGTGGTATGATCATACCAAACTTTTTTAAAGCAAAGAAAGACATGAATTAATGGAAGTCACATGCTTAGAGCTAGCCTTCGAGAATGCACATGAAGAAAGCAAGCCAAAAATATTTTTTCGTTTACTGGGGGTAAACTACAAATTCTGGGTGATGATAAATTCATTGATTCATGAGAATAAAGTTCTCTGGAGAGCATCACCAGTCCAGACTGACTTTCCAGGCATGCTGAATTTTATATCTGGATCTCTACATTATAAAAAAATAGAGAGAAAAAATACACAGCAAAAGTACAAGTGATCAGGTCTCTTTGTGGCAGAGTATATTGAAAGTTCAAAACCATACTTATTCCAGTAAATAAAATGCATTCAAATGTTAGCTATACAATAATATATATGGATAGCACCAGGGCAAAAGACTAAAATCCTGCAGACTGCCTCTGCTTCCTGCCATTATCTCATTCTAAACAAAATACATCTTTCCAACCTAACACATTTTAGGAGACAGGAGGAGAGCAGAAACAGAGGCTGCTATTAGTATCTCTCATGCAGAGTTTATTCCAAATCTGTTGCTATGCCTCTGCAGATCTCAGATCAGAATCAAGCCTTTAGGCATTAACCAAAATAAACAAAGTATTATACGTCAAATCTAATTATGTTATAAATATCCAAAAAAATATCTAGATCTCTAAGGTAATTCTAAAAAGCCTAAGTGACAGAGAGGCACAAATGATTAAGTTTAAACTGCAAACAGCTCATGAAATATGGGAAACAGCATTGCATGTGAAAATATCTGTAGGGAAATGCTTTCCTTTAACTAATAAGGTAGGAGATTTTGTGACATAATAAATAATTTTTCCAGTATCTTAAGGCATATTGAAGAAAAAGGAAGAGATGGTAAATAAACTACTATACATTCCTGTTTCAAAGACATCATCAATAATACTTGTTTTATAATTACCAAGTTACAAAAAATAGTAGAAAACAAACTTCTTATATGTTTGCATCAATTATATTTATGAAGCAAGCAATTAACTTGGTTAATACTTCAATTTTGTCTGGGACGATTAGAAATGTGGCTTACTCCTGTCCCTTTAGAATTTTCATATTGGCAGAAAGCAAGAATAAAATGGAAACAGATTATTAAAATACAGTCCTTTGTCCAGGAAGGCTCTGCAGAAAAAAAAAAAATAAATTGTTTAATGTCCGACCTCTGCCATCCCATTTATTATCCACAGAGGCACTGATGTATGGTGAAGTGAACTTATCTACAACTTTATTTTAAGACCAGATCGAAACTGAGCTTGCAAATGCATACCAAACAACTGTCTGACTCTGTCCTCTAGTCCTCCTGTGTGAGTTCAAGACATAGAAGTCCACAGATGCTGCCATGGCTTTCTCAATCAAATGAGAGAAATTACCAAACTCTGCTTAGTGCTATTTTCAGGTACAACTCTAGACACTTGTAAGGCACCCAGAGCTATTTGCCTTTATTAAATCTATTTCCCTTTGCATTATTCTAAAGCACCTCCATTAAGCTTTCAGGTCTTTGAGCTATGTATACCAACACTGGCTCATAGGATATCTGGCCAGCTCCACACTCACATGCACTACAGGAAACCTTCCAGGAGAACCTCAGGAACATCCCCTGCCATGAAATCCCACACATTGTACTCATCAAACCTCCATCTTTCCCACGCAAACACTATGCATGCTAAGGGCCTCCGTCTTACATCTAAATCCGACGGTAGCACCTATACTGTACTCTCCCATATAATTTTTTTCATTTATTTAAGTTGGGTCAGTTCATACACCGAATGATAAAATATCAGATCACTTGCATACATGCATGAGTATAGCTAAAACCTAATTAATCTTGACTATACACCAGGTTCGCTACATAAATCTTCTACTCAGTGATCACTAACTAGAACTCGTTTCAGTTTTGCTGGCTGTGTGAGCATTATAGATAGGAACCACACCTTGCCATGCAGGCCAAGCCTTGGGTACAGCTTGTCCAAGGTGAAAAGACCGGTCCAGAATTGCCCTAAGCATTCAGGTCCAAGGTACAAAACGGTAGTCACAGACTCACACAACTCTAAGACTCTGCTTCCACATTTGGAGATGCGAATAGAGAAATATATAGAGAAATGAAACACAGCTTTGACAGAGATTTAACTGCTGGAATAGTTCTGCAGCAACCAGCCTGCTGGATTCCCACAAATCTGAATTGAGGCCAGTAACAGATACATTTGCAGGTCTTCTCCCAGTGCTGAAGGAGTATATTTCATAGTAAGAAGCCTGAAGTCATGTAAGAAGGGCCAGATAAAGACAGAAACATCACCTGAAGGAAGGACTATTCCGAGCTGCAAGAGGAGGCTTTTCCGAGCTGCAGAGAGATAAGGCAGTGCAATGTACAGTGCCAGATGTGACCCAGATCCCAATGGACATTGCCACAAGCCATCTTGTCGGCTATGCCCATTCTCAGGTCATTTCACATACCTAAGTAGCAAAATAAGTGGACACAAAGGAAATCTGGGGCCTGGTGGAAGAGGCCCCTATTATCTTGGTATCCAGGTACCAACAGAACGTTCTTCACAGAGCCTTTGAGCATGGCTCTCAAACAGACCTTGAGAAATGGTCCAATTTCTTCACAGTCCTTCAAGGAGTTACACAAGAAACCGGAGGCCTTGGACATACTATGGGATTCCTTTTTCCTTCACAATTTCCTGACATAGCACCTAAGAAAATGCAAAGACTGAGAAAGCCCTCAAGACCATCCAGCAATGCAATTTTTCTCCCCATTACATTCACCTTGTAAGCAGACAGCCTCAAAAACCTTATTGGACAAAAAAAGTCTGATAAGTTATGATTTAGGTCAATAAAATGACATCTTTAAATAGCATCACAGATGTAAACAGACAGAGAAATTACAGGCCTGATCTGAAGACTTAATCTAAATTAGACCCATTGAATAGTGAAACCTTATATTTGCAGGAATAGGTCCTGAACAGAATGATAGGAGGCTAATTGTGTAGATTTATTTTTCAAGGACAGTTTTATGGAGAAAACTCTCATGTTTACAAGACTGTCTCTACTGCGGGACCTGGGAGGATTACAGGATCTTAGAGTCTGCCTGGGGAGAGCTAAGAACTGAGATATGCATTCTGAAAGCGTAAACATGCAGTTACATTCCACACTATTAACTACACTGGAATTAAAATAGTCCTATAGACTTAAATAAATACACATTTCAAATGGTTCGTTTTTAAAATTGACATTTATTTTAGGGACTGAAATTCACCACTTATTAAAAACTACATCCAAGAATCTAAGGTCACAGGCATGTGTTTACTTTTCAGGCAGCTGGAAGAGCTGCAAATGTTATTACCTCAGGCCATTTTTTACCACCTCCATGTTGGAGATCACCATGACAACGGCCAAGCAAACTGAATGGAACCCATGAGTGCTTCCATCCTAAACTCAACGACCCAATGCAAAACATTCTTTTTTTATCTTAAATCAACAGTGAAGGCATTTCAATCTAACATGGCTGACTCCACACTCAAACAAGGAAAGGGTCAGTAGAGCGGGAAAGGCAATAGTCACCCACGCACTGAGTTGTGCAACAGCAGTCTTGGGCTGTAATGTGGAGTTGGGTCACCAGCACTGAAAACACTGTCAGCTGGCTCCAGAAAGGGACAGTTGCCATTGCAAGGGAATTCACTTAACACCAGCCTGAGGCCAAAAGTACCCCATGCTACACACGAGCAGTGTTCTAGTGGAGCCTCCTGATCCGTGTCAGGAACTGCTTTGCAATTTCGAGTCCTTGAAAGACATCAACTGCAAGTTAAGACACAAAAGGTTTACAGACAATTCTTTGAGAAAAGACAATAAACTATCATATTTTTCTACTGTTTCATTCACTTCTAATTATGTTCATGTATGCAAATTACTATGAATAGCAGCTGATTTAGCGTTCAGCTTTTGTTTCACTTCTGAGATGAAATACAGATCTCTAGACTTTGAAATCATGAACATAAACTTCAGATTTACATTTATTCATTTTGTGTAATGTCATGTTCTTTGTAATTTAACTGCAGATATCATGAGTTCTTACAAACGCGTTTTCTCTCTATAGAAGAGCAGTCAAAACATGTCCAAGGTTCATAAAGAATTTTAAAGACTTTTTTTTTCCCTGTTGTTATCTGGATTTATGCATGTACTTAATTGCTGTGATATTTTGTCTCGTGCGATCAGCTTTGAGAACAAACCCATAAAGCTTTTTGTTGTAAAAACTGTTATTCAGATCATGGATATGTTAAACTTCAGGAAGTTGAAAAAATTGAGTGTGATTTCTTTCATCAGAAATACCAGGTGCATCATGCTACATTTCCATATTATGAATGAAAAAACGTAATTAATGATCCAGGAATTTTCTCCATAAATATCTGCAAGCACAAAGTTTTTTTCTTTGCATTTTTTTCACTACATTTGTGATTTCAAAATGCCTCCATATCTACAACTACAGATAATATTTACTTTATGGAATTCTGTTCATAGTACTTGTTTCTTGCATTCTACATGCTGAAGCAGGCATTTAGTAGGCAGATGTACATTTTATTCAAAAGTAATATGAAACGGGTTTTGAGAATAAAACCCAGAAATACTGGAATTCCTGCATCCTTAAAATATAACATTCAATGTTATTTATCATTTTAAAACTAAGAAATTGGCTGCAATATGGTAATATAAAATTGAATCTACCTAGTTTCTTCCAAGCAGTAATACTTGTGAATAGTACCTGAAAAAACTCTTGCCTGACAACTAAGAATAAGCTCCTGGTTCTTAAAGCACCCTGAGTAATGTCTAACACCCAGAATGGTTTTAGACAACTAGAAAGAAAAAAATACTAAGTGACACAATTATAAGGCTATTATTTTCTATAAATAATTAGTTAAGCACCAGATATTAGAAATTAATTGATAGCAGAATATCAGAGCCCCTCATTGAACACTTTCAGCTTTTCAATACACAATTGCTCTTTTTTATTAACTGTACGAAATGTTGTTTATTTTCCATATATCAGCCCTCTTATTCCCCTGTACTTTTTCCCATTACTCATCATACCACCAATATCTAAGGAAATAAACGTAACTGTCTGAAAGTATGTCAATTTTATATTAAGAGTAGGAACATCATCTCCCACTTTGCTGTTTATTCCTAAGCTGTATATTAGGATTTATTTTTCAACATAGTTACAAACATTAATCAGACATTTGAGCCATGTGGATGATTGGAAGGGTAAGATAATTATTTGTGGGCTGAAGTGATCTTTCATTTAGTTAAGGCTGGCCCTCAAATGGGGATTCAAAATGTGCTCATCCCAGTATCATACAACAAACTTGCATTTCTACTATCTATCATCTGACAATAGTGTATTACATAAACCTGACACTACACAATGACACTGTTATTCTGCATGTATTGGCAGTAAGCTGCTTGGATACCTGTTATTCAAACGAGGATGACTATCGAACCTTATTTGTCTCCAGTAATCAAAATATAGAAGTGATCAAGTGCTGATGCTCCCACCACATTTTGACAGCAAAGGAAATCTAGCTGAACTGTCTCCATGTTAGTGAGCTCTACTGAATTTACTCATGCAGTTTTGTTTGCTTTCAGATGTAAAGTAAACCTTAATATTTCAAGTTTCTCCCTGTTGGCTGTGGGAGGATACCCTGAGGAGCTACCCTTTAAAAGGACTCCAAACACTAGCGATCTCCTGCTATTTAGACACCCATGTCTCCAATTCTTTACATTACACCAGCCTCTGAGGA
Source organism: Pampusana beccarii (assembly GCA_013399365.1). NCBI lineage: Eukaryota > Metazoa > Chordata > Aves > Columbiformes > Columbidae > Pampusana > Pampusana beccarii. Next base: position 66,901 of record VWYH01004277.1, on the reverse strand, counting down.
TTACCAGGAAAAGGGTAATATTTTCAATCAGCTGACAAATGAGGAGTGACTAGCACAGCTGAATTTTCAGTTTTATTCCCAAGCCTTTATCTAGGCTGAGTCAGCAGTTGCTTTATTTTAAATTCTCTCCTTATTCACCTGCACTGCTCCAAACTGATAAGACCTATAAATTCCAGTTACCTCTTAGAGGGCTGCTTTAGAGATTAAAAGTATATACTTACTTTGATACCACAGTGTAGCTCCCTAAAGGATTAACAGGAGTTAAGTGCGTGCATGCTAAGCAGGAGATACTCTACACCTCCCTCCTTACAGAGGGCAGGAGAGGACACGGACCCTGCACCTCCGTCAGGGAAATGTGAAGGTCAGGCAGAGGAACTGCTGGCCAGACCAGCCTTCGCTCCCTCAAGTATGGATCACACCTACTCTTTCGCTCAGGTTAACAGCCCAAATAACAACAAGAAATCATACCATTAATTAGACTCTAAAATCCTCTCGTGAAAAGGGCTTCACTGCACCTTTATTTCAAACTGATAGTACAATTTCATGCTTCCTGGTGTACACAAAAGTGACATTTTTTTCTTTTACACTATAATTGCTTCTGATTTCAATGCCAATTTACATGTGTCCATAAATCAGCAAAGAGTATTGAACCATTCTGCTGTTTACTTAGTGCTATTTGCTTCACATGGGATAATAAAGTAAAAATAAGACAGTGACTTTCACTATATAAATGTGGTGACCAATCTGGTGACAACTGGGAGAAAAAGTAACATCAGATCAATTCATATGCTCACTAATGCCACGTAGGATATAATGCAACTCAATAGTATTTCTGTCTGCAGCAGAGCTATTCCTCCCTGATTCTGTATCATGTTCAGCTTCTGAGTGCAGGATGCCATTTTTTCTTTTAGATTGCACACACATTACACTAAAAATAACAAAAAAAAGAGCTGTCTACAAGAGAAAATACCTTCATGGAAGGCTATGGAGTTGAGATCATGAACTGGGGTCCGTATTCAGGATTCAGAGTTCATAATTAATGTAGTCCAAACTGGAGACTATATTTTTTTCAGCATCCTAACGATAGCTGTTACTAGTTCTCTTCTATGTCAGAAACTTGCGTAGGCAGGATTATGACAAAGCTTTTGCTTTAGCAGCTGCACAAAGAATAAGTAATGAAAAAATGAACAAACATTTTTAGTAACATGTATATGTGACAGAAGGGATATTGTAACTGTTCAAGCAAATACTATGCACTTATGCTTCAAATGAGCATAGGTTTCACGGCAAGCATCTTCTAAATTAACAGTGGATAAAACAGTAAGAATGTCACAACAAATGCAAACAGTAGATTATTTTATTCTCTAAGGGCACTTTCCTAAGTAAGTTGTGAATAATCTGAGTGTTGGGCACACTCTTGCAGTCGCCTTCATAGAAATATCTTCTCCAGACATGAAAGCTGACAGGATGCCGAACCTGTAAGGCTGAGTATTTGCCAGAACGCCTTTATGCCACAACTGCTGTATAAGGCTACTTAGGAAGGTGAAGATGTAGTTATCCAAGTGAAGAGGACAGCAGAGCTCAGATGAGGACATGAAGACCGTGGAGATATAAAATGAAGGACTCAGGCAAACAACTCCAAATTGTCAAACTGCCAAGCAAGAGAATACAGAAGGAAGGATTGTCCTGTGAGGAGACTGACCCAAGGAAGCACATAATCCAGACAACAAGGCAAGCGAGTCAGAAGACTCGCTTTAGGGCACTGGCATGGGAAGAAGTATGATGTACAAAAGGCACTTTGGAAGAGCGTCCATTCCTTTCTCTGCTGAATTACAAGTCTTCAAAGCCTTGTTCCATTGAGCTACGAACTGGCTGATTTACCTTGCAATATGCTGTTGTTAATAAAGACTTTCTAAGGATATGCAAAATTCTCACCACATTTACACCATTTGGTATCTCACTATCTAGAGTGAGTTTTACCTGTCTGTCTGCCTTGTACCCTATCTGCAATTATGGTTAGAAATTAAATAAATTCAGGAACACACAAGTAAGGATACAATCTCACAAATAAGTTTGTGTTGGAATATGGATCTGAGGTACAAGTGGGATATACAGCCAGACCTTAGAAGCAGAAAACACCCCGAGGTCCAACAAACCAGATACAGTCACTGGAGCTGGCACAAACTGCAGCCATAGCATAAGAAACCACCTAAGGAGCTTCCAGAACAATGTTACCACAGTCAGTGTCAATCCATGTAAGCCATAAAGCTCCTTTGTAAATGAGGTGTTTCTAGTTGTTTTTTAGCAAGTTACAGTGAAGACAACTTGCCAAAACCTTCTTTTCAGGGGACTGATCACAAAAACTAAGGTAAAACAACTACTGTGAATTTAAACCTTCTGCCACCTTTTGTCTTTCACAAATTCAGCATAGGCATAAAGCACCCTTCTGAATCCCTGCAGGCACACAGGAGGTGCACAACATGTCTAGATCATATCTGCAGAGATATACGTGACCCTGCAACATTATTTATAGAATTTTATTCTATTTATAACTATCATTTAATTACTGAGATATTTCACACACTCCAAAGGTGACTTGACTTACCCAAGTAATAAGGCAGAAAGAACAAGAGCTCACAATTTGTTATGACTCTATGGCTACATTATCGCATTTGTGCAAAAACATTGTTTTTCTACAGGTTTTATGACTATGAGACAAATTCAGTACAGACTTATTGTGCTGGGTGGACCCCGGCTGGACACCAAGTGTCCACCAAGCCACTCCATCTCTCCCCTCCTCAGGTGGACAAGGGAGAGAAAATGCAACAAAGGCTCATGGGTCAAGATAAGGACAGGGAGAGATCACTCACCAATTACCATCACAGGCAAAACAAACTCAACTTGGGGAAAAATTGATTTAATTTATTACCAATGAAATTAGAGTAGGGTAATGAGACATAAAAACTGAATCTTAAAACACCTTCCCCCCACCCCTCCCTTCTTCCCCGGCTCAGCTTCACTTCCAATTTCTCTGCCTCCTCCCGAGGCAGATAAATCCCTCCCAGTGGCACAGGAGGATGGAGAATGGGGTTTGTGGTCAGTTCATCACACGGTGCCTGTGCCACTCCTTCATCCTCAGGGGGAGGACTCCTCACAGTCTTCCCTCCCATGGGAGACAGTCCTCCACAAACTTCTCCAACGTGGGTCCTTCCCACAGGATGCAGTTTTTTTATGAACTGCTCCAGTGTGGGTCCCATCCACAGGGTGCAGTCCTTCAGGAACATACTGCTCCAGCCTGGGTCCCCATGGGGTCACAAGTCCTGCCAGCAAACCTGCTCCAGCCTGGGCTCCTCTTTCCACATGGCCACAAGTCCTGCCAGGAGCCTGCTCCAGCCTGGGCTTCCCACAGGGTCACAGCCTCCTTTGGGAATCCACCTGCTCTGATGTGGGGTCCTCCCTGGGCTGCAGGTGGAGATCTGCTCCACCATGGACCTCCCTGGGCTGCAGGTGGAGATCTGCTCCACCGTGGAGCTCCATGGGCTGCAGGGGACAGGTGGCCTCACCATGGGCTGCACCATGGGCTGCAGGGGAATCTCTGCTCCGGAGACTGGAGCACCTCCTGCCCTCCTTCTCACTGACCGAGTGTCTGCAGGGCTGTTCCTCACATATTCTCACTCCTCTCTCCTGCTGCTGTTGTGTAGGGTTTTTTTACCCCCTTCTGAAATACGTTATCCCAGAGGCACTACCATCACCAGTCACTGGCCTTGGCCAGTGGTGGGACCGTCTTGGAGCCGGCTGGCTTTGGCTCTGTTCGATATGGGGGAAGCTTCCAGCAGCTTCTCACAGAAGCTACCCCTGTAGCTCCCCTGCTTCCAAAACCTTGGCATGCAAACCCAATAGACTTACATGGCAGAAGTGAATAACAATAAACTACATCTGTACTAGTGTTCTAATGTATTTCCTTACTGATTTTGCAAAGCTCAAAGCATAAAATCACAGGAATGTTTCCTGTAATTTAATAGAGTACATTACCATCTAATTAATATTTAATAAATGCATGAAAGAAAGCTGTGTCGATAGGCACAAAAGGACACAGAGAAAATGAGAAGGGTGTAGCTTTGCTAAGAATATTGAAAGCCATTTATATCCAAGAATACTTATGTCTGTCCCGATTTTCCTTCTTCACAGGTGTTAAAGGGCAATTCCCAGTGCATCCTTCAGAAGAACGAACAGCCTCCAAGTTTTCAGTCTTTTAAGCATCAAATCCTGAACGCTATTGCATCAGAAATACCAGAAAGCTGCTCTTGTTCAGTTCAGTTCCTAGAAGCCAGGGTTTTGCACTTAAATAGGAAAAGAATCACGGAGTATGTTGCAGATCTTTGTGTAAGGTTTACATATTCATCATGCTTCTGGGAAAACTGAGCTGTTTCACTTCTATTTGTGGATATATACAGATCTCTCCTCCTCAGACTCATTCATTCTGCTCTGCCTTCCTAATATACTCTTAGCAACATGAGAAATTGCTAGAAGTATCATTACGTACTAAAGAAATTACTTTACTAGAAATTGATGGATGCGAACTACCAAGAAACACAGTTACATATGAGGAGGATATAAATGCTAATACCTCCAAACGTAAATTCATAGTCAGGCCTGACTGTGAGACCTGCCCTCAGACCTCTACACCAGTTCATTTCAGTGGGAATGGTTATGACACTCTCACATCTCCCAAGCTATTAATTTAAATACTTTATATTAGACACCTATAGTGGAAAATCTTGGCTAAAATATCTATTTTTTTCCTTTCTTGTATCAGTATGACTGTTGCATGCATAAATATTGTACAGTTTGGTACCACAAGTGCCTTACCCCTGCTGATTTATTCTTTCTTTTTTGGATTCCTAATCTCTCCATCAGTCATGTCATGTCTTAGATTACAACTCTCCTTGGGCAGGGACTGACTTAAACTTATGCTGCTGTAGCGCATAGCATAGTGAGTCTTCAATGTTACCACCTTCAAATTATAAACACAAACAATAATAATATACAGCACACATGGTCACCACAATCTGTGACTTGTTGAAATGAAATGCTTCCATCAGACTGACTTTTTGGTACTGAACAACTGAACTAGAAAATCGGAGTGTGACACATTCATGATACGACACCTCACAGTCCAAATCTTCCTTGATGACTCACATAAGCATCTCTCAGCTATCAACTTTTGTGTATACTTCAAAATCTAAAGTCAAGATTTTATATACTCAATATTCAATTTTTTTTTACTTAATATTAACATTACACTCCTGTTTGACTGAAAAGTTGAATGCATGATAAATGTTATACTTCTAAAACAGAATTTATGCATGAATAACATTCAGGGATTTATACAATGACTCGGATATGAAAACTATCTACCTAAGCCCACTTAAAACAGAGGGCAAATGGACACATAAAAAAACTTGTTGGGCCATAAATCTATGCGATGGTTTCAGTACCTTAGTGTCCAAAGAGAAAAATACACAAGGCAGTCAGATTATACAGAAGTAAAACCTCCTTACACACATCACTGGTTTTTAGGATAATGATTTACATAGTGTATCCATCCTACAAAAACTCCAAAGCACATACAACCCAAGAGCTACCACATGGAGTCTGAGCCACACTCACAAACATGGTATAAACAAAACAGAAATCCAGTACAAAAACGATAGTCCTTCTATCTCAGTACCCCACAGGTTTGATTTCTAAGGATTAATCCTTTCACTCCCAAGAATGTATTGGGATCTAGCAAAAAAAATCAAAGCATCAGTTCCCTTACCCCCCCAAAATCGCCCCAATACAATCTTGCCTGCTGCATGCAGCGTAAGCATTGATGGCATGTAGTTACTATTGCAATAAAGATAACTAATCATCCTAGAAATCATCTAACAATTGGAATCACGTGAGTTCACTCATGTAAGCACCAGCTCCAACCTTCCCTGTCCAAACAGTAAGAACCTGAGCTCCTATTGTATGGTCTTCAAACCAGAAAGTCAAGATAATGCTCCCCTGCCTCACACTTGTTACAGGCACTCACATCAAGCAAAAAGAAAAAAAAAAAAAAAAACACCCCACCCCTAAAAAACAATATTAGAAAGAGTTGCATACCACTGCTGTGGGTCTGACAGTGCTTTACACCCACCTTGCACACAGCAGTGCAGAGGCTTGTCCTTCATGTCTGTGTATGGCAAAGAGAAGCAGTACAGCCTGATGAAGATGTGACGTGACACGTCAAGACGGCACATCAGGATATTTTAGGACTTCAGCCGGAAAGTCCATTTCTGGCTCGCACTGCAGCCAGACAGCCCACCCTGGCAGGGTTCGGGGCTGGCGCCTGCAACCACATTGTCCGTGGCTCCTGCCAGGAGACCAGGGAGCACGTTAGGGATCAAAAAGATTTCATAACGCTCCTAGGTGCCAAGTCAGCCATTGCTGACAAAGAACTGTGAAGCCAAAATATTGAGTTCTTGCTCATCTGCATTTCATTAGAGACCATTTCATTTGGCTTTTAATTAGATTAAATCAAGAGTGGACACAAAGGTCATCTGGTTTATATCATTCCTCCAAAACTACAGCCTAGTGTTACTTTTATAATATATTATACCGAGGAGATAATATTCCATTTTTAATATTAACATTCAGGTTTCTGTAACTAAATAATGATAGTTTCATAACACCAAATAATACAACATCACGTCTATTCAAAATACAGAGAACAAAAGAAACTGAAAAGCCAATGCATATAATTGAATTGTGCGCCCAGAAATGTAAGACTGTCTCTCAACAGAGCATATGTAACAGAAATTTCAAAAGGCAAAGTAACTTCAACAGTATCTTGGTTTTACCCAACTCATAAAGGCATTTTCTCTGACTGAACATGGATTTCTTTTTTTTTTTTTTTTAATTGCAAATATGATTACCTTCCCTTGCCACTAGAAAATATTCATCCTTATGAGACTGATACTGAGAAAGTCTAGCTGTGCTGTCGCAATGTGCTTCTCCTATTAGGAAAAAATACACCATAAAGCAGGTTAGAAATGGCAGGTGTTTTTGCAAAAATGTTTGGAACGTTTTGCTTTGTTCAGTGGAGAAACATCAGTTTCCTTTCCCTTCTTTTTATAAAACAGTATTTTAAAACAGGTTACAGTACAAATTCCAGTTTTTCATCTCCAAAGGATGAAAAACCAAGCATAAAGATTTCTTGATCCAAAGGAAAAATCACCAATTTTGGTTGAAGATTTTAATTGTGTTAAATTTTTAAAACTATCAACAGAAATCCTTTGAAAAGAAGATATATTTTGTTCCCAAAGTCTCTTGTCAAAAATAAAGTATGCCCCTTTTCTAGAAACTCCTAGCACAAAACCCCCTTACTATGATTGGCACATATGAAGTACGTATGTATTATGCTACTTTAAAAACTCTATCTCAAAGTTAATTCTATAAAATGTACATTTGTTCATTTTGAAACACACACACATTCCTTACTCCAATTCAGCAGCAACTCTAGAACCATCACTATAACCCTAATTTCACATTCTGACTTCCATCTAGTTAATACAATACCTCTATTAATTAAAATAATCTTCAAGCAAGACAGAGCACATATTTCTTCATTCAAGAATATACCACGCATACTAAATGTAAGGACTGAAAATTAAGCTCTCTCCTACATGTGTAAAAAAAAAGTTGGAAACCTCAAGGTTGTTAAGAGTTTATTCTAGCTTCAAAATAAGTCACCTCCAGTTAAGGTAAATGCTAGGATATTTGAAATAAAAAACCATTTTATATTAATCACAATATTCCTTTTAATGAATCTGTCTGTTAATTACTTTGAATATTGCCTGAATAAAAACATGACTGGCATTTCAGCTTTATTATTTGGCTATAACAATATTTTATGAGTCTGAATCTGGCAGTGCAACCTTAAGTACAGAGTTATCACTGCAATACTACAAGGAATTCTGGTTTAGATGATGATTTATTTTGATTATCCTTTGTCAAGTCCACCGTGTGTTTTACTAAACTGAGGAAACAAGCTGTCAAGCAGTTCTACCTTGGAACTGAATGAAGAACTTTTCTTATACTTTATGATTGTGAGATTTTGTCCCTGTTTCAGTATATTGATCAAAACAAGTGTTCTGGGGACGGGGTTTTTTGTGTTTTGGTTTTGTTGCTTTGTTGGGTTTTTTTCTCCTTAAATACCGTCACTTAAGTTATTACTTTATTCACTCCAGCTATTTTTATGCTTCTAAATCCATCAGCAATTTTAATTTTGAGGTATGACTTCCGTTCAACAATGAATTCCTGGTGTTATTCGGTGGCAATACCACACTGACTAGCACCTATGCAGGTTAGCATTGCTATATACATTCTTCACCTCATATTGGAAATGTAACCCAGCATCTTGAAGGAACAGATTCCTTTCAGAAGTCCACAAGGTCTGAGCCTCTGCAATTATATCACTATATGCAAGAAACACTTCCATGCATATTCAGCTCTTTGTTCTTAAATATTACACTGACCTCCCTAGGCTTGACTGCCTCCAACAGGGTCCTTCATCTGCTTTTAATACTATGGAAAACAAGATGCTTCCACCTCACGTAGCAGCACTGAGACAACCCATAACCCGAATTTCCACATCCAGCATCCCTCACAAGCTGCTCTCACTACTCTTAGTACTAGAGAGCTATTGTAAGTCACCGTCCTCTTGTAAAACTGACATGATCGGACAGTCTGAATTATTGCCCAGAGCTACTTCTGCTGCCCTCATTTAAGAACTGTATGTAAGCTTTTTTTAATTTCTATGGCAAGCACAAGTACTAATAGCATTTGGCAGTATATTTATTTGATAGCAGTTTGCAGCTACAGTAGTCATCACTGTAGAGAAATGACATGTACCATGGCTGTGTATTTGACTTGTTAAAAAAAGACTGTGTATTTATAGTGCGGTAAATATTGACTTGCTATTAATGATCACTTTACATAAATGGCATTTTCTGCCTGTAAGCTTCCTTGCTGACTGTTCTATCTCCTCATTAATTTGTGGTACAAAGAAGACTGAATAATGTTGAATTGCCACATGAATTCCAGGGAAATCTGGTGGAGCCCCACTGTCATTTTTTATTTAAATACATATTATCTTGTCAGTCAACCTGACATACCACAAGCTTGTTAATGTTATAGTCTGCAGATACCGTGATGTATATTTTAAAGGCTGAAATTATAATTTTTAGTCAATAGAGCACAAAGAGATGCAATCTTTAATAGTGTATGACAACCGTCTTCTAGAAAAGCCCCATATGAGTTACAGAATAACTCTCCCAATTTCTGTCAGTGCTCAGCACTGACTCCAGTGCTGTGTTCGGAGCCCAGAGCAGCCGTGGTCCCTGCACCCGGAGCTGGGACACCAGCAGACCCGCGGCTGCACCGCAGGCCCATCCCTGTCCCCTCCACCAGCATGGGGCCGGGGCCTGGCACAGGCACTTACCACGTACCGCACATCCCCTTCAGTGCTGCCTCGCTTCGGTTCTTTTTTCTTTTTTTTCCTGTAAGTTTTACTCAACTTGGATTTCTTCCTCTGCATCTCTAACCACACTGATTAAGTGTGCCCCTCATGGTTTAATTTGGAGTGTACTGGTGGGCACTGATCCCAGTACATGAGAACCTATTATTTGATTTGTCAGGCATGGCAAATCCTCAGTGCGTAACCACTGTGACTCTAACATGTTAAACATAAAGTAAAGCTTTAATACCCATTCTACAAAAATCATGGTGCATAATGGCAAATTACATAAAACTCAGCATGTGGGATAGTAGAGCTCTCTGATGGTTGAAACTGCTTGTGGCCAGTCAGCAAACACAAACAGTTCATAATGGTCTAAAAAACATTGTTGATGTTTATCAGCCAGTAAGATTAAACTATATGGCAGTTTTAATTAATATTTGACATGTTCTTTTAAAGCAATGCTTACTAATTAAAGACATCATTTGTTCAGATTACTGTCAAAATATTTACATAGTTAAATCACATATCACAATCACTCAACAAAAACTATACAAATTGCCTGTTCTACTAGAAGATGAGTAATTGTTTAGAAAACTAAATACATTTTCATTATATTTCTACAGTGAAAATATAGGTTTCACATACATATTTCACGACCCTGAATTACTTTAAGCTCATGAACAGTTCAGTTAAAGACAACAGACTGCCAGCTTGCCCAGCTGCAACAGGAGGGAGTCACAGTGGTCACAGTGACAGGTACGCCACATTTCCCACCAGGAAAGCCTTAAGGTAATCCCATCAGTTTTCCTTGGTTCAAAGCTGACTTTTCCAGAGAGAGAAACTTCCAATACTCTCAGTAGCTATGCTATGTGGTTCAAGTAGAGACTACCCAGAAGCCAGGGACTTTCACAGCAGCAAAAAACCTGTGTGTCCAGGGGACATGTCCTGGAGTATGTCAGATGTATGAATGTTAAACACAATTAATCAAAAGTAAGGATAAGTACGCATGTACGAAACAGGTGATGGGACTGCCCCACTCTGGCCCCACTTTGTTCTGAGGGGGATATTTCTTGAATGATGCTCAGGATTAAAGGTCCAGAAAGTACTGGGGCAGTGTGGCATCATCAAGTGACACCACAGGCAGATCCCAAGTTTTGCACATCTCAAAGCCAGTCCAGGAGTGTCAGTCATCAGCAATAACCTGATCCTTCCTGGCACAAAAATTTCTTATCACAAAGAGCCAAGGGCTTTCACTTCCCACAGGCTCCTTAGTCCTGGCTGCGCTACAAGATTGGGAAAGCGGGAATAACCCTTCAATCTCCACTGAAACTTCTGGTGTGAAGAATACCTTCATGTGGGGTAAGGCTGTGTATCTGAAAGGGAAACGCCATCCAGACCAACTGAGCTACTTCTTTTTTTCTTCTATTCTACCTTTGCTGTCTGGATCAGACTGCAGACTATTTGTGCCAGTGCCCAAAACCAGTGAGGGCAAAAGGACCGACAGTCCCACAGTTCTCTGTTCCAGTCCTCGCACATCTACCTGGCAGCCAGTAAATAGTTAAGGCCAGAGAAAATTTGTGCCTGGCTAGTTTGGTCTGTGTAAATGTTCGCATAAACATGTTGATTTTTGTAAGCATAAACAAAAGGGGAACACCTTGCATACAGCCCTTGCTAACCCTGAGTCCTTGTTTTCCCAAAGTATTTACAGTGACTTCACTAGAAGTGCAAAACTTGCATAAGAACCAAGAACTAGGGAACTTAAGTGTAACATGCATGCCTGCATCTGTACATATAAATATGTATATGCACATGTTGCTGTAATGCATAAGGAAATTTCTTCTAGAGGAACCTACACAATAGATAAACAAAGGACTCATATTCTAAAATATCTAGTGTAAAAACAGAAAAAAAAGAAACAAAAGTAAGTCTTTTGCATTTCCCTGGTCTAAAATTTACATGTTCACTTTGCAAAAATCCTGCAACACAGGAAGTACTAAAATGACCTTACTTCCACAAATAAAGGTGCACCACTCAGGACACTAACTCAGCTCCAACACATGAAGAGGGATGTTATCCAGCAGAGTCATTGCCAAACTGGTGAAAAAAGGTATCCAGTTTGTCTGGGCTAAATGGCTTTCCATACATTGTCCATTACCTTCACCACAGTGGTTTAAATCATAAATTCCTCTAAAAAATCTGAGGAAAACACAGAAATATCTGGAAATTATCTCTTGAACCATCAAATCTAACCCCATAAAAATACAGCCAACCACATCTGATAAGCCCCTCCATAAACTGGAAGAGATCTTAACACATTGAGAATTCATCCTTTCCTTAGCACTAGTCTCAATGGAATGTAATAGCAAATGCTCAAGAAAAATCTCATTGAAACTAAACTAAGCAAATTGAACAGAATAGCTACAAAAAGAATTACTTACCTCTGCTACTATTTCCACAACTTTACAGGATTCAGAATACAGATTAGGCAATAACTTTTACTCTTAACAAAAGCAATGACATTTTGATAGACTACTTTTTGAAGGGAGGATTAGAACCACATCTGCTGTGCTTCCAAATATGAGTAAGCCTTGAGCTTCCTCACATACTTGTGTAATCTGAACATAACCACTTGTGAGGCAACCTGGTAGAACAAGCTGCCACCATTTGCAGTGGAACAAATCAAACCACTTTGGACTGTATTGGACTCGGAAGACTCCTTGTTTTCCAAGCACTTTTTATCGGCTTCCTCCGTCATCTGAGGCACATGCAGACCACAGACCAGATGCATCCTTGAATTATCTGGTCAACTGAAAATGATTGATGATTTCACGCTCTGGTAATAACTAGGTGTTCCTTGTCCTAAACACATATTATTCAATAACAATGAAAAAGCATTTCATTCTATGAAGTGATTTTTAATATTATTTGTCTGAAGACACTTAATGAAACATTGTAACTTATATGGAAAATGATAAAACTCTAAACCAATAAAACAGTAACACAGAAAGTCTTATGTTGAAGATTAAATGAATCACAAAGCCGGCATTTACAGAAAGCAAATTGTGTTTGGTCTTAGAAAGAATCTTTGGGAAGTGAAACTACAAACATTGGAAATTAATGCCAGAAAGCTTTATGGAACTGCCTCAAAGCTTCCAGTTGTTCTGGGGCAAAGAAAGGTTTAGAATAAAGATGACAACTCAAAAGAATGCTAAGTACCATCCTTTAAACTATCATTCTCATCTATCTTTAAGTTAAAAGTTGAGAAGGATAAACTTTTATCCACAGTAGCATGGCTTATGAAATATTTTGCAATCTCTTTAGATGTCTTTGGAGGTCTGTCTTTGAACATCTTTGCTCCAATGCTAAGGATTCCTTGAGGGAACACAGCAGCAGCTATTTCCCCTACCACACACCATTTCCAACAAGTGGCTCACCACACCTCTCCTTTCTCAAGTATTCTCGTGGTTACCATCTAGTGTGCACCAACAGCTGGAAGTCTGCAGGAGCAGAAATTCACCTCACCAGCAACAGGACGAGAGGAGATTGCCTCAAGTCACACCAGGAGAGGTTTAGATTGGATAGCAGGAAAAACTTCTTCACTGAAAGGGTTGTCAGGCATCGGAACAGACTGCCCAGGGAAGTGGTGGAGTCACCATCCCTGGAGCTGTCTAAAAGATGTGTAGATGTGGTGCTTAGGGACATGGTTTAGAGGTGGACCTGGCAGTGTTAGGTTAATGGCTGGACTTGATGATCTTAAAGGTCTTTTCCAACCAAAAGGATTCCATGATTCTATACCACAGGAAAAGATTGTGTCTGCATTGAGTGGTGAGTATCTGCCTTTGCACTGGGACACGGTTGTGCTGTGGGTGTCAGCAATGCAGACCTAAAGGTCCGCATCAGTGCTGCCAAACCCGAGAGATGTGCCATTATGGTCTCAATCCATGGACCTGTGACAACTTCCCACGACCATCACCTTACTGGAATGACCACCCATGGACTGCAGTGTTCCTGAGCTGAAGTTTATTCCATAGTAACTTCTTTTTCTCTCTTGCTATCGAACTGACTGCAGTTTCAAAACACAAGCAGGGTTAATTCAGAGTCTAAAGCACGCAAAAATTGATTTCATCATATAAGCATTGTTGCCTATTATCATCAAATCACAAAAAAGGAAGCAAAATATAAGGTCTGCTTCCATATGTTAGAGAAGAAGACAGCAGAATTTGTTTGGTTATTAATTCTGAGGTAGCAGTGGATGACAAAATCTAAAACAAAAATGTATTTGCATTTCTACATAAAATGTTCATTACCTTTAACTGAACATGACTGTTCACTTTTTAAGCATTTATCTGTTCATCCATACTGTAATTAAAATGGAAATAATTTTGCAGGCCATATAGTCTGCTTTTTTGACTGTAAAGCTAGGAACAATGATTACTTGAAGCTTTCTACATTTCTCTTGAAAAAGTATTAATTTCTCAAGAACTAAGGAAAACAGTTGCTACACAGGTCCAGCACAGAAGCCTGATTTCTTTACTGATCTCTAAAGTAAAGTACCTAGAAAGCTATATATGTAAGCAGCACCTTAAATGGCATTTCTTTGTTCTAATTCTGGTATGTACTATCAACTAATAATGCACATCCCTGCTCATTACCACTCTGCAGTAGGGTCACATTGGAAAGACCTCTTCATTATTCATGCACTGCTTGTCAGCACGCAGGCTGGAGCAAGTTCACTAATACATCTGTCTAATTTTACTGAGAATATTGATGTAAAATCTGTCTCATCCACCGTTTGCACAACCAGAAGACTGCCCAATTGGGAAAAAAAAAATAAAAAAAAAAAATCCTGTTTTTCTTTTGAAACATCCTAGGTGCTAATGAGGAAAGGATGCAAGTGGTCTATTGTGCTGTATCTGAAGCCTGCAATAGTTATCCAATACCTTTGTTCCACAGATTACCACATGTAATTCTGAAAACTAAAATTCCACTAAGGTACATGTGCTAGCTTTATAGAGGAAAAAGGAAGGGAAAAAAGGAATAATAAACACACATCTTAGTAGATTTTCTTATACAACTTACATCACTTTTAAAAGTTATGACAGAGCCCTGGCTTTGTACCAATTTCCATTTGTAGGAGTTCTCTCCCCATCTTACCAAGATTTTTTAAAAAATGGCTTTTACAAGATAAATTACTGGTAAACATTAATTAGGTTGATATTTAGCATTGAATATGAACATCTGTGGTCATTCTAGTTGTTTTCTACTGCTTCAAATAAGCCAACAAAAGGTCCCCAATATCCAACCAATTTTCTCACCTATCATGTGTACCTTCCTAGTTAGGAAGATTGTGATAAAATACAGACTGGAATAAAATACAGGGAAAACAAAATCTAAATGATCTAATTAAATTATCTGTCATCAAGATTATTTCTTGTTCTCTATTAAGTGGTTACAAAGTTGAGATTAAAGCAAGCAAAAGGGACTTCTACTCTTTCTCGATAAAAGTGGAGTCCTAGTAATTGTGGTATAGAACAGCTACCTGCAACATCACAGGCTTAGACTTCTACATCTCAGCGCTGTCCCTGTTCACTGTGCTGTCTTGCTTCACTGACAGGACATAAAATACTGTGCTCACTTATTAAATGATTTGCATTTTTTGATCATTCATACAGACATTGTAACATTCTTTAAAATTGTTCTGGGGTTATTTATCATAAAAGTACAGTTTCCAAAATGAAGTCTTCAAACACTTCCTGTGTTTCAAAATTTAAGAGTAGTGTTTTCAGGAAGTCACAGATATTACAGACAATTTTGCTCTGTCATTTTGATCTTCTTTTTAATCACATCCCACCTCTTCAAAGGACTCTGACAAATGCAGGGTGTCTTCAACAGCTCGTTGTTCATTTGGATTTTGACTGATTGAGCAGTCACAAAAATTGTAAGGAGACAGAGCGTACTGTAGTAGCTTCATAGCTGAGTAAAGAGTGTAATTTTTAACAGTTAACTGTGTATTTTTGGAATTTAGTATGACCCGCTCTTGTAGGGCTACTGCTTCAATTATTCCTCAAGTTGCACCAGGGAAGGTTTAGATTGGATATTAGGAAAAAAATCTTCACAGAAAGGGTTGTCAGGCATTGGAACAGGCTGCCCAGGGAAGTGGTGGAGTCACCATCCCTGGAGGTGTTCAAAAGGTGTTTAGGTGAGGTCCTCAGGAACATGGTCTAGTGCTACAGTTAGGTTGTGGTTGGACTCGATGATCTTAAGGGTCTCTTCCAACCAAAATGATTCTATGTATTAATGACATACATACTTTGATTACTTGCAAGACCGAAGTACCACAATAGAAATGTTGTCATCTGTGACTTCTGAAATCAAATTAAACTTTATGTGACTTTTCTAAAGACGCAGGGGGAAAACTGTCTGAATAACTTGTCAGTTGGCTTGCAATTCTGAAAATAAAAGCAACATCTGCTGTGGATGGAGATAAAATATTTTTTGTTTTTGTTGTTGGCAATGAAACAGTTAGAAACATATCTGAAGGTAAAAAATCTCCCCCTGGGTTTGTGTCATTTTGGAATTTCAGAATTTTACACTGAATTTAAAGTACCTTACAAAACGAAAATATCAAATACTGAAACTGGAAATTGGTATTTAATTATATCTAAGTTGAATATAACGATTCCTAAGGAGATGGGGAAAGAGAGGCAGGGAGAGAGGAAGTTGCCAAACATGCTCACAAAATCTAAAAGGATTAATGAAACCTCTCAGTATCAACAGATTTGTATGTTTAACTAAATGATATTTTGGAGGAAACATTCTGTCTGGCTTAAACAGAAAGCTTGATGCAGCTTTCTGCAGAAAACCTGGAAAAGCAGCTGTCAGTAGCTAAAGATTTCTCTCCTTCCCATACATTTCATAAACCAAAGAAGGAAAGACACTGCAGGTCATGAATATGATGTCCCCTTGCCCCCCTTACCACCCCAGAATGCTGTGGATTTCAGGAGGATACACAAATTCAGAAAGAGATTAGGCAAAGTAACAAAGGACAGATAAACTGATGGAACAAGTTACCATGGCATGGATGTGCACATTGGCTCCAGAAATCTCTACACTCTGCCAGAAATTGCACAGGTCACAGAGCAATGATCACCCCGTACGGACCTTTTTTTCTGTAAACATTCTCCAGTAGCAATTGTTAGAGGCAAGAGGCACTTAGATGGAGTTTGGTCCAGTTTGCACACGTATTCTCACGTTTCAGTGCTCTGGAATTGCTTTTCTTACTTTCCTGTTTGACTCATGGCAGTAAATCCTTCCCATCTGCTTTTTGCTCTCTTTTGTTATCTTGATTGAAATAGACTACATTAACAACAGGTTTTTCACCCTCTCCTGCATCTGCTGGCCCTTTTAACCATTTTTCATCTTCCATTTTGCTTGTCTCTCCTCAAAAGAAATTAACTTTTTGTTTGTTTGTTTGTTTGTTTAACTAGAGCAAAGCAAATGGCTTCCTGACTGAGAAGCCTTTTTTGACATATTTTTCTCTAAATGAAATTAAAACTTTACTTGATTCTAAGTCCTGCTTCACATGTCTCCGACTTCGGGTGTGGAGAATACTTTTCAAAATGAAAAACTACTGAAAATGAAAACTTACTAAGAGAAAACAGACAGGAGCCAATGTAAATTCAGATGAATGCCAACGAACTCAGTCTAATTACATCTGTGTAAAACCATTTGCATTTAAGAAAAATATTAGTCTAAGAAAGAGAAATCTAACATCAAAGGCCAGCAGTGTTGTGTCTTGCTTTTTTGATTGTTGTTGGGGCTTTAAAAAAGAAAGAAAAGCTACTGCCTCCACCCTGCAATGCAGGCAGAATTTTAATGTGCCACGATTGTGATTGCATTTCCGGTGGCGAATAATTTGAATTACGTTTCAGGAGTTGCAAGGCACCAGACACTCCTGAGAATTTTGTGTTACTGAAAACTAATAAAATAGAGAGGAAATTGGGCTGACACAATTCCGGAACTACAGAAATGCAGATTCTTTCAATAAGGGCAGCTGACAGACCTACGCGCTTATCAGTCTTTGACAGGTGCATTTAGGTTTACTCGGGTTGTTGATCTCGGACCTATTAACCTCTGCTGAGCCCAGATTTTGCCTCTTACAGTCAAACTCACCTAGGGATGCTTGGGGCAAGTAAATACAGAGAAACCTCCAGAAAGTATCTCACATCTCTAATCTTCCCATCACTCCCAAAAATCTCCTCATAGAATAAAATAAAAATGTTGTGTTATATCCTAAGCATAAGGAAGAAGACCATGCATGCCAGGATGGCAACAGAACTGTACTATAACGTATTTCCGCTATTAATTTTTTCCTCTGCTTCTTTTTTGAGGCTCCCAGACAATCATGGTAAGCAACAGCAGACCTGGAAATATCTGCGTTAGGGGCAATTTTACTGCAAAAAGTGACAACAGATAGCACCATGAGTTTTATTATTTCTTGACCTCCTATCTTCCTGACCTCAAAAAGTGCAGTTTTCAGCTGCCAGCTGTTCAAAAATATTTTCCTGAATCATCACTATTATCAAAAAGCTCAGAAGAAGAAAAATAACTCCTTGTCATATCTACACACCATTGGACTTGGGATGATACTCTTGAGCACTACCCACTGCCTTCAAAGGGACCATTAGAGTAACATACGGGAAAGCGGAAAAGAACTGCACAAATTCTGCACTAACATGCAGTAATGACATGCCAAAGCTTTTTCTCTCCAAAGTTTGGACTATATAGGACGATAGGGTTCTGGCCAAACGCAAAGCACAAAAGTTTGTAAAATAATTGAAAAGAACTTCTGGTATGCAGCCCAAGTCTCCAGTTACTACTAGTTTTTAGGCTGGCTTCTTCATTTTAATGCTTAATGCACATTTTTCATTTCTTGCATGGTACTCTAGGGTACAATGCGCTTGCTTTGGCCCCTAGGGAGTGAAGTACCTTGCCCAAAAGAAACTGATGAAAACTACGTGCAGGCCATTATCTCATTGCCACTTTGAGAGGGTCACAGTGCATGCCCCAGTGTGCCAGTTCTTTTCACTAGTTCCTTGAAGAGAAGGAATATTGTCACTGCACCATCCTGCCACGTGGTATTCTCACATCAGTCCACCGATGTTAACAGACAACACAAAACCATGGTCTCGCTTGACGAGTGCAATCTGTGGGACTCAGTATTATCAGCCCAAATTGACAATGAAAACAAGACCTCACAATACAGCAAAACTAGAACTGTACCCTAAAATCTATAGTGGACTTAGTGGAGTACCCTGTCCTACCCTGCTTGCTATAGTGTCTTGCATATGTACTTTATTACCTGTTGAGGGTAATGTTAGCTATTTATCACCTATTGAGGCTCTTAGCTAAGTAGAACAGTGCTATTAATGGGTTCTGTTACAATATAATGCTTTGTTAACAGAGCTCTCAAAGAAATCAACAACTTCAAAACTCCCATAATCAATCCAATTTGATCTGATATATGCTCTGTCAAATTGTATTTCAAAAGGCTTTTATAATACCAAAATTCAGTTATCTAGTAACAGCATTAGCAATGTTAATTTTCTAATCAGAACGCGAAATCATTAATTATCCATGCCTTCTTTAAATAAAAGAAGCTGCAGTTCCTAATCAGAAACCCTACAAATCCTTTGATGTTTATGAGTAGAAAGGGTACATTGTCCTCTGGAAATACCTGTGAGGTTTTCACTGGTGCTAGTGTGTGCATTGAACACACAATTGCCTCACTGTGTCTGAGGCCCTCCCATCTTTGCATCTCATGCCATCACCCACCCCTGGACCAGGCTGATGCTCAGCAGCAGGCCAGCCCTTTCTGGTGGTCCCTGCTCCCGGGAAACCACAGTTTCACCACTCCAAAGATGTTGTTTTGCCACCACGTGTAGCCTGTTCTTATGTCAGCACAGTATCACAAAAGAGTCTATAATTGTAATGGGACTGGAAATATCCCCCAAAATAAAAATGGTAATTCTGCCTCAGGCAAAGGGGCCACCTATCTCCAGCAGTGGCCAGAAGTGAACACCTTCCCTCAGTATTCTTCCAACACTCAACTATTTACAGGTCCTGGGTGTTTCCAAGTGGTTTGGCCTTATGGATTTTTTCCCCCAGTGCATATCTAATCTGTACTTGAATCCATGTAAATTTTCTGCAACCCCAGTTTTCTTCAGAAAAGAGTCCCATAGGTCTAGCACTTGTCATGCCAAAAACATGCTTGTTTGTTTGTTTTGAATAATCTTCATACAAACATTATTGGGGAAATGCAGTAAAAAGACATGAAATAATTTATACCACTATTTATAAATCTCTGAAAGTTCATCCCACTTTCTGGAAACAATTGTTTCCATAGTTCAATTGTTATTAAAAAGTCAGCGTGTATATAAATTTTCCTTAAACAACAGCCCAACAACAAACAGAAGAATTATTTTCAGAATTTTTTTTCAGGCAAAGATTACTGTGTGAGAAGATTATACTACACACTTAATAAATTATTAAAACAAAAATTAAAACCAGAATAGTAAAACAATAGCTCAGCAACTGGTCTTGGCCTTTACAGTCAGGGAATTAATTTTGCTGGAAAAAATTTACTCCATAATCCAGGAATATACTGTCTTAAACCTGATGATAAACCAACAAGCAATTGTACACCACACACTAAAATTAAATGACAGCTTTAATGGTACTAGGGAGAATGAAACATATTGCTAAGGCTATAAACTTTTTCATGACAACATTAGAAGACAAAAACAAGTGAATATGCATAAATTTCTATTTATTTTTATACTAGCAATAGATTGCCATGTAATAGTTTATTTGCTCTTTAAAAAATCCGCTATTTTTCAGATAGAGCATTTCTAGCGAGTAAAGACAACCATAAATCATGAACTTTCTTACACCTATACCTAAACACGTAAATGGCTCTCAAACTGTGCTCCAACTGTCAAGAAGCTAGTAAGGGAATTTAGTTCCTTCCAGTCCTGCTGGTAACTACGTCCTTGGTCTCAAGCAAGTATTCCACTTTTCTTTACCCATTTGTAAAATATTTGTGCTTTGTCCTAAGAACACTGAAATGCTTTGAATGTCTTGTTCAGCTAAGCATTTAGAAGTATGCTTAACTTCATGCATACACATAATTGCGATGATTTTGTCTTAAATAGTTTTTTGTGAACATGCACATGCTTCTAAGCATTTTATAAGCAGGTGTATTCACAGTAAGTAACAAGGTTTCTGGCTTCCACTGGGAACCAAATATCTCACATGCTTGAATTTTCTGGACTATTTAAATGACAAGAACCTTTTTCAGTCTAAAACGCCCCCTTTCCAGCCATGAACACAGTGCATGACACAGAATGAGTAAACTAAGTCAGTTGGCCCGGGAGCTCTCTAAGTTCCCCCACAGAGGTTCGCGTTCCCTCAGCCCTACCCCAGTGCCCAGGCGCAGGGGCTGGTGGGGGCCAAGGAGCCTCCTGGCCAAGCCCTGGTCCAGACAGTCCAAGAACCATCACATTTAGGAGCATCGTAACACGTATGCACGGCTTAAGCCTGCACACAAGCAGTACATTGCCATTTACATATTTACATTTGCCATAGTACCAATGTAATTTTCATCATAAGTGTCTGAAGACACCTCCACAAGGAAAAAAGGATGCTATCAACAAACTGAGAATTTCCATTTTCTGTCTCACACTACATCTTTCATTTAAACTGATATTTCAAACTACGGACATGTTTATTGCAGAGGTGACATTTATTCACCTTTAGGTTAGAAGCATTCTCAGTTATAACAATTATCTCTAATGATACAAAATTAGGTTTTCAGCATTTTCTTATAGCTGATTACTCCTCTAAAGCCAGCCTGGTGGTTAGGCAATAGCGTACTCTGCTATCTAGACACAAGTTAGAGCTGAGTATGTGATTTACTGCACATACATTATACTTCCCACATACTACTTTTAAGTCAGCCTGAAAAAGAATTGTTGAAGTAGATGATTATATGTTTACAGGAGAAAGACTGTGAAAAGTTCATTACCTAAACATGGTTTTATGTCATCAAATCAAGGACATATCATTTATTACATCACCCAAACTGATAAGCAGTTCCTGAAATATTTACCATGAAGCCAATTAAACTTATATATTCAAGAACAAATAGAAGTGACATGGTTAACAAATATTTTATTGAATATATCTAAAGTTTAAATAGGTGCTGTCAAATAACTAGAGAAATATCTGCCACAGAACGTAGCAAAACATTTAGTGTTCAGCAGTTCACATTGTACTTAAAGCTCAGTTTCAGAATTCTGAACATTTGTGATGGATGTACATTTGTCCTATTTCCAGTCCCTCTTCCTGGAACAACTTTGAGAGTTCAAGCAAAATAGCTGCAGCAAGACAAAATGGAGGAAAGAAAAATTCCACACATTCGACTCCAGCATCTATTACCTATGCATCATCTTCCATTTATCTTTCCTGCACTGCAAAGCCAGCCCAGTCTATTTGTCTACCTCCTATTAATGGATTATAAATACACTTGATAATTAAAATTTGGTATTTACAGTGCTGGCTATGCAGTGGCACGATGTGCAATGCAAAGCTGTCGCTCTGTGTTAAAAGCAAGGTACACAGCTCTCCAGGTCTTCTGGCAGCATTTCAAGAAGTCTTGCTAGAAACATTCAGCAGACATGCTCTTATAGCACAACCACAAAGTATTAACCCTAAAGTGCAAATAAAAAAAAAAAAAAGAAGACACATAATTTCAAGGCATACAAACAAGCACTAGCTATTTTGCTTATTAAAAGGTCTGAAAGTTTCCCTCTGAAATCTCCCATTTTCATAGTCACTTATATTCACCTTGGTGGTTGCAACTGAGCTTTTAATGACAGTACTCTCTGCAGTAAGCTTGAGGCTGATGACCAGAGTTGATAGGCTCCCCGTCCTATGGAAGAACAGGTGATGTCCTCTGCAGCCCCGCTGCCCCAGAGCCCTCTGCTGCCAGGACACGGGCAGGCAGGCACCAGGAGCTCCTTGCCCAAATCCCAGCCCCTGCAGCCAGCCAGGTGGTGGGCGTTGCTCGGCACGGGCAGCAACAGCTTAATGCAGGTTTGCTCCCATGTTCTCGAGCAGCTGCAGCCCCCTGTGGCTTTAGTACAATCATACCAGCTTAACCCTGTCCCCATCCTAAAACAATCACACAAGGCTGGGTGGGCTGCGATGGCAGCGGCAGGGACTCGCAGCACCCCGCAGCCAGGGGCGTGTGGGAGCGTTGCCACGTCTCGGGGTGGCGAGGAAGCAGCAGCAGCTCCTCCACAGGTCATTAACAGCATTATTCCAACACAGCACCCACCCTGGTGTTCCTCACTGAAATGGAAAGTACCAGCTTTGCTCATGTCCACCCACTTCGGAGTTCTAAATCTTTTTTAAGATTTATATGGGAGATTCTTGGGTTTTGGTTTTGAACCGGAGATAAAACAACACAAAATAAACAAACAAACAACAACAAAAAAAACAACAACAAAGCAAAGCTATCATCCCAAGCACTTCTGACAGCTATTAATTTTGCTCACACCTGATCACACCACTAACCCTCTTCTTACGAAGACATGAATGCTAGAAGGACACTAATTTAAAGACGTTTTCTGTCCCCACTACAGAAAGGCTTGCCTTTAGGTCACAGTTTGTCTATTTGACTAAAGATTGGCTTAGTCACAAATTAAAACAAAAGCCATTGATACAGCAACCTTTCCCCTTACAAGAAAGGTCTTTGGTGTCGTAGGTTCACACCAAAGACAGTTTCTTAGTCCTTAAGATAAAAGTATGTAACTTACACATTGTTTCAGTGAAAACATGACCTCAGCCTGAGGAAAGGCTCTCCCAAAGAACAAGTGCAGAAGAAACATGGTTTTCACTTCCCACCCCTTGCCAGGAAATACTGTATCATCTCCTTGCCTACTTGTGCTCCATGTCCCTCTTCCCATTGCTGGGTACTGGAAGACGTCACATGTCCAACAGATATTCACAGGAACACAGTAAACACAGATAGTAGCTATGACCAAAAAATGCATATATAAAAATCATCCCTGCTATCAATTCTGATTAAACAGTGCTGTTGGCAGGGTCCCTTCATAAAGCTTGGTGTATGTGATGGCCCAAGAGGGAAGAGAGAAGGCAGGGCAACAGCAGACTGGGTGGTTCACTAAGACTTGACTCCACTCGTTCCCATTCCCATTTTTGCAGGATGCCCTCATTACCACTGAGACTCAAGAGATCTGCTGTAACCTCTCGAGATGCAGAGCATGCTTTGGGCAATACTGAGGACAATGACAGAGCAGTGACAGGGGCAGGACAAACTGCTGAAGATCACCAACATCCTGTGAGGATGTGGAGTGGCACAGAGAAGACGCTAGACACCTCTACAGTGAATGTGCACATCCCCAAATAGCAGAAAACAATAATTACATGGAAAGATACAAGTGGAGCACCTCAAATACAGTTAAATATAGTAGTTGTTGCTCTGGGCCCAATTTCACTTTGGTTTTAAATATCTGCAAATTTTGAAAAATGTCTAAAGCCTCTGAAATGTCTCCGGCTTCCATGCCCTGTGAGGAACAGCAAAGCACTGAGTAAAAGCTCTGCCCTGGGAATTTCCAGCTGCTCGTTTATTTTTTGTTCTCACAGTGCTCTCAATAAGTAACAGGACAAATATTATTACAGAGTTATTATTTCTGTCATAAATTTTAAAAACTACCTATATGAATAACTTTAAGTCAAAGTCCTTCAGGGACTGTCATAAATCCAAAAGCTGTCTGACTGCTAGATTTAGTATTTCAATCATTGAATTAGCTGAAAGAAGTATACAAATCCATATACAGAAGGACAGCTCTCTCCTAGCTACACACATTTACACGGACTTCTGGGAAACAGTTTCAACCAGAAATGAACAACTTGGTCCAAGTAAATTAACTCCCATCCATGCTTCCAGTGGAGTACTGAGATCTGCCCTGTCACGTTGTGTGATGATGCATCAGTCTCCTAAAGCTTCTTCCTGGAAAGCATCTCCTAAATGTTTACATTTGTCAACACAAAATCAAAATAGAGAGTTTTAAAGGTATTTAAGTGTTTTATAAAGCTTTCTCTACACACACATGGAAGAAACCAAATAAGATGTTTTTGCATGTGTCTGCCTCTACAGCTGAACCTAAGATACCATCCCAAAAGCCTCAGTGACCTGTCCCTATCACCCCTAACCTCCTTTCTTGGTGACAAATACTGTCAACCAAGAGCATGATCTGAGACACAAGTAACAATCCGAAGAAAACAAACAATTTGAGCTCCAGAAATTAAACTGTTGCTCAAATGCTCTTGTAGATATGTGCAAGAAAGCCAGAGCACAGACAAAGTCATAAATAAGTACAGGAGGCCCCAGAGGAGAAGAATGCAAGTCCCACCCTTGTTTTGCTCCCTGTGTAGTTTTGCTCACTTGGCAAAAGCGAGCAGAGATCAGTGCCCTTCCTGGACAGGGGCTTTCCCCGGTGAGGTGTAGGTCCAGGAGAAAAAGATCCCAAGAGGCCAAGGTTGTCAGCCACTGTCTGTTCTGCTCCCCTCATGTCCCTGGCACAGCCAAAGGGAGCTGGAATTACCAGGGTTGACACTGGAGTGGCAGAAACGCAAGATACTCCAGCAAACCTCTGCTGCAATCCTTTGGAATCACTGTCAAGTGTTTCAGTTTCCAGGGAATTAGATCCAAACAGACACAAGGAACCAAAACATCTTCTGTTTGGTCAAGGTGACCACAGAAAAGAGTAAGAAGTATTATGGTATAACCTCTGACATATTGCCTTCTCATACAATGAGGAATGGCCAGCTGACAATTAAGGCATTTCACCCACTGCAATACTGGAAATGGCCACATCCAGGCTGCCCTCCATAGAGATCTACTGTGGGTTACAACTGGCTGTACAGGGAGACAGGATTGTAACAAATCCTGGATTTTAGGAAGTCCGAGCCATTATTTGCCGTCTTGAAGCCATGCATCAGGATAGACACATTAATTGAGGTGACAAGCACAGCTTTTTTCAGGCACCCATGCCACAGATGCAGGGAGATAGTCTGCTGTGTTCCCGTGTCCTGACAGGTTTTGGATGCTTCCATCTCTGTTTGGACCTACTGAGAGAGGTGAGACTAAGGGGCAGGCTCCCACTAAAAGCTGGAGTTGTTCTGTATTCTTAAAGTGGAAAGTTACAGGATGCACTGTGAAAAAAAAAAAAAATCTAGGATTTTAAAACACTTTGCTATTTTTGTCTCCATGAAAAAACTATGACACTAGCTTATTATGTTCACACACATCCTTAAGCAACTTATAATCATCACAGCACTAACAATAGGTACAACATTTTGAAAGATTGATGCTGAACTTCATAATTTTAATTAAGTGTGGAGCACTTTTGTGGGCCAGGGAAAGGCCCCAATGGATTTTATTTCAGTAGACAGAAATTGCTAACTTACTGTACCAAAAATCCAACAGTTTGCAGACAACACTTCCAGATAGGAAGATAGTGCATTATCTCAATGCACATCTTAAGAAACCAACAGGCTTAAAGCTACACCCATGTGTTACACTTCTGGTTGCACACATTTAATTCTCATTAATGCTCCTAAGATCTATATGATGTACAGTCAAGAAAGGAAAATGCCTCTTGTAAGCATGCTTCTTGAGAACTGGAGAGACTTCACCCTTTAATGCTCTCCTGTCCCTTTTAGCCACAAACAGGAAAAAAAACCTGCTTCATGCTGCTGATTCCCCTCATTCACGTTCTCTTTCATGACTTTATTTGTGCAGTCAATTGCTCACAGACGTGAATAGGAAGGTGGCAGTACAGCCCTGCTTGACCACAACAAAGATAAGGGAGCAAGAAGCTGAGGCCATGGAGAGCAGTTTATGGAGGTGACGCTGCTGGCAGGGGATATCCATACCTTTTCAAAGGGCTAATGTTATGCTGGATCTCATTTTAATCTCACAGACACTATATAAGTGCAAGGAACTGCAATAATTATTATTATCCTATTATTGTAATTGCTCAAAGGATTTTCTGCTAGTCTACCATTTAGCATGGTATGTGAAAGGCTGACAATGAAAATGTGATAAAGGTATGAAGCTCAGTTGTACCGAAGTGCAAAAGATTCCCATCATAAATAGCAACTGAAAGAATGATGGGCTTTCTGGGGCTTTCATCTGGAAATAAAAATACAGGAGTCCTTCAACATCTGTCAGAGACCCAGAGAAGAATGGAGGAAAGCAATACAATTCATCTGTATTAACTGTCTTTTGCGGTACAACACCACCACTCCCTCCTTCCTTTCACTCCTGTAAAATATTAAAGTATTGACCACAATGGAGTTTAAGGCAGGTTAGGGGGGAGTAAGACAGATACAGAAAGAGGCAGTTTATCTGAGGTTGTATAAGGAGGTAATCTCTTTTCTGTTCGTAACCAAGAAACAAACGTTTTATGCTCTGTCCCTTCCCTGCCTTTCCCTGCAGTGGTTAAGCTGATGGTTATTTGTAATCAATACCTAACAGAGCTAAGACCATGTGTCAAACCCAGAAACCACAGCAGCCTGTCCCCAGGAGTGGGGCAGGAGGGCAATAAGTGACCCAGCCCCTGGAACACTGGCTGCTGCCTCCAGCACAGCTGCGCTTCTCCAGAGGTGTGGAGCTCGGGAAGCACGGTGCCCACTGGTTCCACCGGTGGTGCTTCTGGTAGACTGTTCCCATTTCACCGCAAAAACCCCAGGCACTCCACAGTAAACAGCAGGGAGGGAGAGGAGGATGGCAGATTGAAGAGAACAGAATTTTCTCTCTGTCTCTTTGAGCAGTATTTCTTAGTCTTATGCTCTTCCATGTCTATTAACTCCTACTGTACTCCACCGGATGCATGGGCTAGCCATTACTTCCCTATCTGTACTAAGTTTTCAGCTTAGCACAACCACACGTCCACCTTAAAGTTTTTCAGAGTCAGGTCAGCTCACACCAGCTAGAATCTGGAATTCACAAGCAGCAGGCACACCTCCCTGCTCTGTCTTCAGAAGCAGAGAATTCCCCACACAGCGAGCAGTGCCACCAGTCAGTCCCTCCTCCACTCTCAGAAACCTCCTTCCCCAACACCAAACAATGCTGTTTCATAAATACACAGCTCCTGCTGTATCTTGAACTCCTCCTCCCACTCAGCTGAGGCTGAATGGAGGGCAAACAGCAGCTTCAGGTGCAAAGCCTTGAACTCGTTCAACTCCTTACACCAGGCAACCTGTCACTTCTGAGTCTCCAAATGTCCACAAAGAAGCAGGGGAACCCACCGCCTGCCTGGGCTCCAAATCATCGCACACAACACCTGACCAAACCTTGCCAGTTATACGCTGCACACACGCGTTTGTATTAACTGTGCCTGTTCTTTTTCTGAGTTAGTTACCTAAAAGTACCTTGCATTTTCCAGCTGATTTTAATAACTGTATAATAAATCATTTAAGCAAACCATTTAATGGATGGCGCGGTAGTAAACAGGATGCTGCAAGTACAGCTGTTAGTATACCATAATTAATTACTGTGGTCTCATGTTACTATTTCTCCCTGTTTTAATGACCTATGGTACAAGGAAGTAAAAGGTTTGTCCCTTTTTTCCTCTTCCCTTATACATTTGTTATTCAGAGTAGCACAACAGAACATCAAAGACAGCTATGGGAGCACTTCTTGTATTCCTTTATTCAGGCTTTTGCTTTCTGCAAATATTCTTGTGCATTAAATCTCATTTATCATCATGTTTGTGTTCAGGCTGCCATCTCCTCTGACACACAAAGCAGATGAAACCAGGGACTTCCAAAGCTAAATTCATAACTCTCGGTATCTTAAGCTAACAGCCCAAACCCTCCAGGTGAAAGTGGTAAAAGATTCACATCCTCTGTGGCTCACAGAAAGTGAAATATGTGTAACATACATGACTACTAAGTTTTATTTGTGGGTAAATAAGTCTGTGAATACAAATAATGGGGATTAGTATACATTCGGTTGCAAAAACATACTCAATGGTCTTTGAACATATTTACCAAGCTTATATTACTATTGCTTCAAGCCATACTCCCTGCTGTGGGGTTAGGAGATGTTTTTTCATAGGAGAGAGAAAAAAACCACCATTTGTGTCCAGTGGAAGTATGTCTTTAAGTGAACCTGAAAAAGGCCCCAGTAAGTCCTCACATCTTGCCATGACATAATCCTCGCTAACAAGGGTGTCCCACACTGTCCCTCTGCACAGCCAAAACACAGCGACAACCAGCCAGAACGAACCCCAGGGGGCTCTGGGAGCTGCACAACTGTGCCCACTGGATGCAAATCATGCTGATTATGGTATCTCTCTAAATTAAAGACCAACAACAAACCCTGCAGGCTATTTTGTTTCTGCTTGCCTGCTCTGTATGACTCCTACATTCAACACAGACAAAGACAGTGAATGGTTTGTCCAAATGATGTTGATGTTGATGACATGACAACTTACCTGTGATTCTTTCAGTCTTTTATTCAACACTGGACTTATATGGAAAAAGGAGGTACGCAACCAGAAAAGAATTATGGTTCCATAAAGAAATTAACTGAAGCTGGCTGACTAGCATCTTGTTGGTCAGACTGGGCGATCCAAATAGCCCCATCTAGCCTTAAAACACAATAATGTGTGAACACCATTACATGCTATCCACTCTCCCATTTATTTTTGTGACCTTCTTTACTTTTTATTCTTCGAAGCACTGATGCTTGTAGCCATCAGACAATATTTCATCCCTCAGACGACTTTCACATCTTTTCTGCATCATCTGTAAGGACCTGTAACTTGGATCACTTCCATATGGCACTACTCCTGACCTGCCAACCACACACTTTCATGGCGCATACGTGATACTGCAACAGATGCAGATTTATGTCCTCCCAATACGTCCTTGGACAGTTGCTTATGCCTCCAGACAGCAACTCCAATTCTTATCTATATAGTAATGTATCACTTAAATATTACCCCATTGCTTTTACCACCCAAGAGAAGCACTGAAAAATGATGACAATTAAAAAAAAAAAGGATCAAGAAACAAAAACCCCTGACCAGCTCTCAACTGGAAGCCATGCAAACAGCTAGACAGAGAGACAGTGCTAGCAGGGTGTGCAAACAGCCCTAAGGACCAGCTTCTTACCTGGCTTGTGCTTTCTACTTGCAATAGAAGTGAGAAAAACTCCTGAGTCAGTCAAGAGCATGCGACTATTAATTTTCAAAGGAAATTACCTTCCCAGCTGCAGTGGTTTTGAAAAGTTCATTCTTAAATGCTCTTCTCAGTTTAAACGTATGGAAATGACCAAGGCTGGAGGCCTTTATGAGCAAGCATCTCCAGGACAGATCCACACAGAAAGCCTGGAGAAAGCCGTTAATATAAGGTCCTACATGACTCTGCAGAGACTGAGAGTATGTAAAGTCTTGTTACTTTTGCCCCATCAGCTTAGGAGAGGAAACAAAGGGCTAAGTGTACTGATGTGCACGTGCTTTTTAAAAAATATTATTGCATTATACTCTGGAATTTTACATGAACATATCTGTGCTTGATAAAGTGTTTTTCACTTACATTCAATAATGTTTTCCAGACCTGAACACATCACCATCCAGAGCCATATCTCACATTAACTGGTAGCGTGAAATACTGCTAATGGATATCAGGAATACTAAAGCAGAATGGGAAGCTTTTACACACAAATAAGATGCTACATTTTGTGTTCTCTTTGCTCTACAAGAATTTCCTCTCTTTCCCCTGCCTCTACCTGGAATATGTATTACACTAACCATTTTGCCCACTGAGGATACAGATCTGACCCTGACACTGAAGAAAAAAAAAAAAGCGCCACACAGTATCAGTAAAATCTTAAAAAAACGGAAACTTAGCATAACACATGATGTGAAAGAAATTAACAAAACCAGAATATTTTGTACAATAATTCCTAATTGTTTTGTATGCTAATTTCTAAAACAAACATATGCATCAGCTTTTGCACCACAATGGGAAAATGTAAATTCCATATCAATTTAGAAATGGGTTTGAAAACAGAGGCAAAGCAAGCATAAAAGTCCCAATTCTTTTCAGCAATTAACTCCCACTACCTGTGAACTTTCCTGAAGCACCTATTTGACTGATATTCATGGGGCATACCTTGATAGTATGAAAGGGTGATGCATAAATAAAAATGAAGTTCAAATTTTATGGGTTTTAGAGAGTACTATGCAAATACACCATAAAAGCAACTGGAAGAGCTCTTATGCAGAAATGGCACAGCATCTACCCCACAGAGGGTCTGCAAGAGAGAAACAGAGGAATTGTTATGAATAGTCAAAAGCTGATATAATTTATTATCAGTCTGCAAAATGCCTTTCCCTGCAAAGAACCTAATAAATGAGCTGGTGAAAAGTCTAAGTGCTTATTGTTTCTCTTGCGCTCTATTTGTATCTACAGAAAAAAAACAACCTGCAATCACACTCATGTTGTCCATGACTTTAGAATACAGAAAGGTACTGCACAAGACTACATTTTTCAGGAGCAATGGTTGCCTATAAACTCAACATCGAAATAGCCTGTGGAACAAGAAAGCAGTAGCCCAAATGACATTCTTTTAAAATAGGCAATTATGTACCAGGGATCCAATTTCTAATAATATATTTTTTTTAAAAAAGCAATTTGATACTTTTCAAAAACCAGGCTATGAGATGAAAGAATGAAAATCTGTTCACCTTGCAAAAAAGCTGATTCCTACTATTCTTTCATTACAATGGGTTCCAGTCTGCAAACCCTGCTCAGGTAGAGTCCCTATTTAAGTCACAGACAGCTCTGCCCGGGGAAAGAACTGCAGGAAAAGGATCAATATTTGAACTGGAATTTGTTAATGTTAGCATAGCTGGCCAAAATCCAGCAAGAACTGTAGCTTGTTAATAAGCATCCAGGTACTCCCTCCTGAGTCCAACCTAAGGCTCATCTATAATCAGCTTCTGAGGAACCTGGTGAAGAGCTGGGATGGACTGGGTCCTTAGAGCACATTGTCAAGACTAAGGTGATGGGCATGTGACACTCTGGTTCCATCTTCTTACCATAAGGAACCAGAAACCCAACAAACAGCTGCAATTATTTGAGCAACTCAGGCAGACGCTTCATCAGTACCAAGAGAAAAAGAACAGGGAAGAAACAGAGTCCTCACAAGGAAGCAACACTACTGAAACAAAACAGTTGACCCACGTGTTACCACACAGATAAGCAGAGATTTTCCCAACTGCTCAGTAGTAGACAGTTGCCACTGGGAAGGCAGGTGCTGCTAAGTACTCTGGAAAACACTAGAACATCCCTGAGTGCCAAAATGTAAGACAGCCTCTCTGTTTGAACTTGGGTGCCTGCAAACAGACATTACTTATATAGGATTTTTAACAGTACTCAACACATAATTGCATTGACAGACAATCGAATCCATACCAGCATTGCTAAAAGCCAAAGATTTTAAAATTAAAAATATCTATATCTATATATGTATATGTAAGGATGCAAACCAGATAGAGGAAAATAACAAAACTTCTCAGAAAACAGTTAAAAGTAAAGCAACACCAAATTTCCAAACAAGATGATGTGATCAGGTACTCTTGAGTAACTTTATTTTCCCAGATTCAGAAGAGCAACTCTTCATTTTCACAAGAATAAATTGCTTAGTTTGACTTTCTGTTCCAACACATACCTTCAGTATAGGTACGCCTATGTAAGTTGCAGGAGCGGACTTTGTGTTGTAGTAGTCCAAAATAGCATAAGTTTCGTCCCCTTTTAATCAGTCATATATTAAGGAATAAGAACTATGAGAAAAGATCATTTGTTCCAACACGCTTAAATCCAAAGAACTTCACCTTCTCACAATCTGCATTTGCACAATTCCTAGCAGGATCTAAAATGGTTAAGAAATCAAAGCAGACGGCTTCCTCTCATGAACAAGCAAGTCTCAAAAGAATCAAGACCTAAAAATGAAATGCATGAGCTATTTTGACTAGCATACAAACTTAGATTACAATGATAAAGCTGAATTTAATCAATTTAATTTACTTGTTAAAGTGCTTTGTCCTACACAAGAAGTACTGCACTGCATTGGCTTCTGCTGGAGGAATGAAGGAACACAATCTCTGTTATTAACCCTCTGAAATTAAGATGAAATTATTTCTGTAGCCTATAATAAACCTTTTGAGTTTACAGTTTCAGACAGTCCAGTAACATGCTAGGACAAAAGTCTTATTTCATGCCAGGGAAATGCATGTTCTGAATTTTCACTGAAGAAACAACTATATGTCAGCAAAGGCTCATCGTTTATTTTCCCAACAATAACCTTGAAAATTAAATCCAGACTCTGATGGATTGGAGCTATTGATGGTTGATTTTCTCTCTGCTGTACAGCTATTTGAGAAGGATCACATTTAGAGCTGTGTAACTCTGAATATGGATCTTCTTATATTTTAAAAATACGCAGAATCCTTCTTATGGCAAATGACCCCCAAGTACACATATATTCCTTGGTTCCATCAGCAATTGCTAAGAGTAGAAATTTTAAGAAAAATTGTTTTCAATAATTGAAGTCTAGCTTCAGATAAACTCCATGTATTAAAGCAAAACACTCACCTAAAATGGGTTTTTGTAATCGATCCTATTTTAGAAGGGTGCAATTAAATCCAGTTCCATTTTTCTAGCCAACTGGCACATTATTTGCTTTTGCAGTTCAAACCTGACTGTATGGTACACCTTTATGGTAACTCTCAATATACTCCAAACTGCATCCTTGGGAATACTGTACTGCTCTTAATAGCAAAACACCATTCAGCAGTATGAAACCTCACTTTCTAAATAAAGAACACTATGGTTTTAAATGACACTGATTATTAAACTAAGGTTACACTCCTATTGCTAAATTGAGTTGTAATTATGAAGAAGAATAATAACTAAATTTAATGAAAATCCATTATGATGCAGCTTAGCAAATCAAAGCTGAAACTGCCTTTAAGTAAAACGACAGATAGACACAATATAAAAGCAATACTACATTCAAGTCTATTTCCTCAGCTTTTGGGATGTCTCAGCAGAAAAGTTAACTCCAAAATGACATTGCCTCCCCCCTCACTAGCAAGCATAAGCCAGAGACAGACCCACCGAGAGGGCAGGGTGACGACGGAGGTTCTCCCCCATTCTCAGGGGCTGCCTCCGACCCCAAGGGATCTCACCCGGAAACTGCATTCACACTGGAGAGGCAGGACCAGGCTCTCCAGTTTCAGGTCATCAACCCCATGGTAGTACAGAGGGCATGAAAGTCAAAGAGACTAACTCTTGGAAAAAGAGAAAAGTCCTCTTTAAATCTGAAGTTTTTAATTCCCGTGGGCTTTTCTTCTTATGTGGCACATAACAAGCAAAGTTATATCTTTGGGGTTTTGTATCTACTGGGATTAAAAACTGGTAAGAACTGAATTGTGCAGAAGATTAAACAAGAGGAGTGCCTGATTTACCCCAAATTGCACTTATTAGGGATATATTCATCTCATAATAAACATAAAGTCAACTAGACTCAAAGGAAAAAAGCTTTACTTCTAGTATGAAACACGGATGAAAGACTCAAATTGATCGCTTTTCTTCCCCATTTAGCTTAATCCTGTACAAGAACTGTAAGACTGGTTGTACATTAAGGATTTTTAAAACTTCAATAGAAAAATTCTCAACCACAAGTGCTGGAAGGCAAATAGTTCTTTGTAAAATTATAGAACTATGTCTCAAAAGTATGCAACCAGGTTTAATGTTGACTGTATTGCTGAGACATACTGATGTCATATAGATTGTGCATGGAGTTGAGAAAAGCATTTAACATTCAGCTGAAGACCTAATATATACAATCCTCTCCAAAAATCAATGCATCCCTCCAACATCTGAAGTCAAGCTGAAGGTAGATTTCCAATCATTAGCAAAATTTCATGCTTATAATGTGCAAACCAATGTATGCCAATAGTCAAATGTTTCAGCTCTGGTGTATTGTGTTCTGATGAGTAAGAATCTTGTACTATTCATGTTTTGCAATAATTTCAGCTCTCTCTGTCAGTAAGAGATTCTCTGAATAATGTATGTAGTGCGAAAGAGATGAACAGAGTTTAAATAAAACACACAAGTGGGAAGCAAAAGACAGAGAACTACCTCCAAACTGATACAGATCAGATCAATTTTGCAAACTTGAACAGAGTCTATCTGCTTGAGCAACCTGCTTCATATGCATTCGTGATTTAGAACAAAATACTAATGTTCTGAGCCTATTTAAAGAAAGCAAAAATGTGTAAGATAACCATTAGAAGTTAGATATTAAAGCAAACATATAAAATTATTCCCATTCCAAAAGGATGCGTTAACATTTGGCTGTAAGTTTTTATCTAATTAAAAGAAAAAAAATATTCAAATTTCTCCAATGTTGCGGTTAGTTACCTGCTAATATGCCACCCATAATCCTCTGAAAAAGTCTGCTTACTGTCCCTAACACATGCAAGGGGCCAGGCCCTGAATCTTCACAAGTAACCTCTGCGGCACATGGAAACAGAAATAGAGGTAACTGGTCATGTCTCAGAGCTTTACACTTGAACTCACATGAATACTCATTTCAGTCCGGCAGCTCTAAGGCTTTTGTACTGTACATTTGGGGACGTGTGCACTGAGTAATTTCTACACAAACAGATAGATCCAAAGCTGCTGTTTCACAGCCGTTCAGCAAAGAGTTATCATTTCATATTGCCATGAAATCACTTAATTCAGAGCTGATGGTGGGGGTTCTTTAATTAGGTTAGAAAATCTCACACATCTGCGCTTTAGAAGCCTCTGTCAAGCCAGCAAATTCAATCACGTGGAAGCCAGTGTCCTCCAGCTATCAGACAATTGATTTTTGCAGGATTCTGCTCATATTTAGCTTAAGGGACATGTGATATGTTAATTCAGTTGTCAGTTAGTTTGTCTACATTTCATTAGGAGAAGATTTGTTGTTTAAAAATATTATTCAGTACTAAAATGTTTTAAAATAGAAGAAGCGGTTGGATTATTGGCACGAGACTGCAAAATGTGAAATACATACAAACTCGGACTAACACAAAAATGCATGTTGGTTTAAGTGGGAAATACAGACCTGAATAAGGCTATAGGATTACACCAATTTAATACAGACAGGTACAGAATTACATTACTCAAATACATGCACATAAACATACATTTACTTGGCCCCTCTTTCTCTGCCTCCCCTCATACTGTAAAGATTCATCATCTCTGAGTCATTAAACACTTTGGAACTGAAACTGGGTTCAGTTAAAAAAACAAAAGGACCAGGTTATGAATCACTATTTCTATAAATGACAGTAAATATAAGGGAACAGTTTTTCCTCAGTTCAAACAATGCAAGGTAAACATAACGTAAGGTGGCTGGAATCAGAGACAAGAATCTGCTGCGAATAGCCCAAGTGAAGAAAGTTTTGGACAAACCCTTTTTGAATCTATGGTGTTAGTCTTACACAGAGAAGTGGTTCAATTTTAGACAAGTCTAAATTTATGCAAATCAGAATTAATTAACTAACGTTTGAATGGAAATACTGTGCAATGGCCCTTAATCCATAAATGTAACAATAGCCTTGGAAATTATTTGGTAGAACTGGATGCACAGGCAGAATCTAAAGTAATTGACTTCACCTAAAATTACTGATTTCAATGTACAAAAATTTTAGTCCCCTCCTCTTTCACTAAAAATGAAAGTTTGAAAAAGCTACTGTGTCATTTGTCTTCATGGAATATATAATCAGTGCCTGCAAAAGTTGACATGCATTCTAATATTTTCTCAATGAACTACACCTGCACAGACCTGATTCCTTCCAGTTTCAAAGCACTATTTGAAATGTTTACTCCTTATGGAATTTGATATTGATTTTCACGCTAAACACAGCTAATACATTCCTTAATATAGAATTCACACCTAATGGGACATCCGTCTTTCCTGCATAAAATGAATGGAGCCATTTTGGCAGCTCAGTAGCTTCTCCTGTTAAATAAGGTAGCAAGGTCATCTGAAACTTGGAGTACCAAAG
This sequence comes from Pampusana beccarii, assembly GCA_013399365.1. NCBI lineage: Eukaryota > Metazoa > Chordata > Aves > Columbiformes > Columbidae > Pampusana > Pampusana beccarii. The sequence goes on along the minus strand of VWYH01004277.1, from coordinate 30,127 downwards.
AATTGTATAAATGAATTTAGCCATCATTCAATAAATTATACATGAGAACTGCACAGTACTTTGTATGTTTACATATTAAAAAGTGCCACAGAGATGGCTGTGAGAAAGTGGAGAGAAACATAGTACTTATTTTAAAGGCAGGATGAACAGTAAGACCTTCTCCAGTACGTTTCTATTTTAAACTCACTCAGTAATGTTGCTTAGGGCATCTACCTCCAGAGGCAATTCACTCTTGAATGAAGAGGAGAGATTCGAAAACTTAAAGGCCACAAAGGAAAACCTACAGAATCCTGAAACACGGACATCAAAGTAGTAATGCTACTACAGTCTTGAGCTTTGCCAAACTATATCCCACTGTCTTACATAATAACATGAATCTCTTTTTATAAGCCAGACATACATAAAGAATAGAAACAATGCTTTGCCACTTTCAGAGATTAAGCAGTATCCAGTGTATTTTAACCAAGTCTAAAGACACTGAGGTGATTTAAATGTGGGAAGTTTAGCTAATTATACTCTGTCTTTAAAAAAAAAAAATAAATAAAAGTAACTATTACCTCATTGCTCATTTGGTAAGGATATTTCTTTTTCTGTTTTCCTCTCATGGTGTATGTGCATCTGTGTGTGTGCGCGGGTGTGTGTGTGTGTATAAAATATATAGTAGGAAGAGAATATTTGTTCCAGTTGAGGTGGTCTGTGAAATCAAGTAGATCAGATACTAACTTGATCTGGCACCAATGTATGGATGCATAGAGACATATCCACAGGATGTATGCATTGCGAGATGATAAGAGACATTTACAACCTAGAATATAAGAGCAGGACTGCCTCAAGTGACATCACCAGATCAACTGCAGCATCAACCAACTCAGATATATTATCCTGCACACCACTGCTTCCCTATCTCCTTTCCAGCCATTAGAAAAGTATTTGTAAGCACAAACATTATCATATATTTTCAAATACAAGCAAGGCACGCCATACACAAAAGCGAACAAGAGTAACTATGGGGTTTACGGACCAATTGAGACTTTCATAATTTCTCTTTACAACAACAAAATTCATCTCTGTAGAAGCTGGGAAGCAAGAAACTACAGTAATAACACTAAAGTAAATGTCACATCAGGTTAGTCAGCATAAGGCAGGAGAGGGGATTTTGCTCCAGTTAGAAACCAACAAGGATTGCTGCCCCTTTTGCTCTTCTGCAAAGGGTATCTATACTGAAGACAGACTTACTGATGTATTTCCAATGCAAGACAATGATGTGGCTTCCTGTTATTTCCACTGCAATTTACTCGTAAGGTGGTCAGATCAATGCATGTTTACTTACAGGCATTTGTTACAGCAAAGCTGTTAGCTGTTTCAATGTTGTCTACATGAGGAACCAAATTAAAAGGTGCTTCAGATGCATTGGGGCTGGTGTTATGAAGAAAAATTGCTAATCGAAAAGCAGTATATTCCTGATCTGTGTTCCTGATGAAGAGACCACCTACAAAAAACAGAAAAAAAAGGCAAAAAGCAAAGGAAGCAATGTGAATTATTTGCAAGCTACTTACTATCTTGTAACATCAAGCGACTCTCTCCCAAAGCTACACAGTAAGGCAAGTCCTACGACTTTAATGCATAAGGAACTAATCATATTCGTAATCACAACCGCTGCCTTTAAATCACTGTCCTCAATCGATTTTAACCTCCCTGATGCATTCATGCTTCTTTTCTGACTTCTCAGTTTCCAGCCTTTCATACATAAATAGCCAGATTTGTCATGATTACAGTGACCTTTGGAAGTGTTTAGCCTCCATCTCCCTGATACCGAACACACTGGCAAATTAGCTACTCAACAGCCTCTTAGATTAAGTGGCGGGCTGATTAGGAGGAACGATGCTTTCTGGATTAACAAAAAAAAAAAAAAACACAAAAAAACCCCCACCAAACCAAAACAAAAAAAAAGGATAGGATAGTGTAGGATAATCTGCACTGAACAGGAATATAATGAACTTTTCCCCTCTGCAGCCATGTGCAGGCAGGGAGCAGTTCAGCCTTATTAGCAACATCTTTACAAGTCCACGAGAAATGATGCAGTGATGGAGCTGAGCTGGAAAGAATTCAGATAGCTGTGTCCCATGCGAAACAGGTCCAAAAGGAGGGAAGCAGGAAGCGATGGGAAAGGGGTGAGGAAGGGGCACAGGAACACACGGAGAGACCTACAAAATCCTAAACTTTCCAACTATGAGACGGGAAAGACGGGCAGCGTTGTCTTCTACCCCCCCACCCCTGCCGGCTACCGCATCCTCCGGTGCACACAGCTCGCCATCCCTCCGAGAGCCAGGCAAAGCGGGGGTACCAGAGGGGGCTGAAGCAGCCAAGGGGCATCAGCCCAGAGTCCCTTGCTCGCCTGCCGATCCTACACACCCCGGAGCTGGAACGAGTTTTTCTAAAGACAAGCATCCACCCTACCGCATGCGAACACACACACGGATATAGATGTATACACATACACGGAGGAACACATACACAAACACACGCGGATTTTTCGTGAAGGCAGGGAAATGGGATGAGCGGTGGAGGAGAAATCTGCAAACTGCCTTCAGAGCCTCCTTTCCAACTCACTTTGGAAAGGATTGAACCCCTGGACACACGCACGCAGCCCAATGCAGCGCTTACCTATTTGCACGCTGCTAGGAAAAGCTCCCATTGCTAGTCCCCAAAAGCCAGAAAACAACAAGACAAGCTGTCTGCAAATTATCCTCATCTTCTCTTTTGCCTCTCTGTCTTGCCTTCTCCCGCTCGCTCGCTAGATGCTGCTCAGAGAGGCATTGAGGACGAGGTGGCTACAAACAAAATCAATAATTAAAAAAAAAAAAAAGGAGGGAAAGGGGAGAAAAAGAGGGGCTCCCTCCTTTCTTTTTCTCTATTTTTAAAATTTTTGTTTTAGTATTCGTTTGCTCTTCCCTGCCGCTCGCACTCTGCCTCTCTCCCGCTTGCCGCTGCCGTTTCAGCAAGCCATCCCGCCGCGCCGGATTTTTCCCGCAGTCTCCATCGCCGGGGAGCGGTTTCTGTCCGGCTGCNGCGCCGCGCCGTCCCGCGGAGCCGCCCGCGGCTTCGGGCGCGCACTGCAGGGCTGGCGGTCGCAGCCACCGCGAAAGCGACAGTGGTTTTTTTGTTTTTTTGGGTTTTTTTTGTTTGGGGTTTTGGTTTGGTTTTGTGGGGGTTTGGTTGTTTGTTTTTTTTTTCTTGTCTGATGCTGGCACAGCCGCGGGCGCGCAGTAGCGCGGAAGTTTGTGCCACAGGCGTAAGGCGAGAAGGCCAGGCAAGGTCACTGCCCCCGGGCTTTGCGGGGAGCGGGGGATGCACGGTCGCTGCAGCCCATTGTTGCGCGGCCGGGGCTGCTGTTATTAAGTACCAATTATTATTAATGAAGGTGACAGGGCGTAGCTCCGTGTNAAATTTTTGTTTTAGTATTCGTTTGCTCTTCCCTGCCGCTCGCACTCTGCCTCTCTCCCGCTTGCCGCTGCCGTTTCAGCAAGCCATCCCGCCGCGCCGGATTTTTCCCGCAGTCTCCATCGCCGGGGAGCGGTTTCTGTCCGGCTGCAAATGTTGCACATGCAGAAGATGGTGGTGAGTTTGGCGGCGGGGGGAACGTCTAGTGGCGGCGCGGCGCGGGCGGACATGCGCCGTGCGCCCCCCCCGCTGCCGCCGCCCGCACCGCC
>VWYH01004277.1:0-20231 GCA_013399365.1 Pampusana beccarii | reverse complement strand
TAAAAGGCTATGAGGTTGGTCAAGCATGACTTCCCCTTGGTGAAGCCATGTTGACTGCCCCTAATAACCCTCTTATCCTTGATATGCCTTGAGATGGCACCAAGGATAAGGTGTTCCATCAGTTTCCCAGGGATTGAGGTGAGGCTGACCGGTCTATAGTTACCCAGCCTTCAGAAATTAAGATTATATGGTAAGAGACCTTGACTATGAAAGGAAAGGTCATTATGGTCATCCTGCAGAAAGTAAAAAATCCTGATTAAACCACACTCAGTCAGGATCATTTCAGTTTGAGAAAAAGGTGGTAACACTGATATAATTAAGAACTGCCATATTAAGTTAGGCTTAACGTCCATTTAGAACAGCATCCTATGTTTAACATTAGCTGATGATGGTTTATTAGGAAGAGTATGAGAAGCTGAGCAGCCCTTCATTTAAACTTGACTTTGGAGATGTTCTTCACTGAGTGCTCTCACCTCCTGACAGACAGGGCTTTAAGGGTTCTAAACTGAAGATTTCGTAGAGATCCTTGTGTTGAAGAGTTGCCTGCATTTTTTATTTCCATATATTTACTTCCAGTGTTTACAGCATTTTATGCAAATGAGCTCTATAATCCTATTCTAACAAAGTAGTTTATTTAGTTTGTTTAAAACTTTATTGTATATTGACCATTCCCTGGCACTTCTCTAAGAAAAAAAGAGGTAAAAATCATTTACCATGCCATATCATCCATACTTTTTTATACCTTTGTAGTATCACCCTTCAGTCACCTATTCAGATGTGAGGAATCCTACTCCATCTATTCTGTTCTCCTATATCCTGTAGTCTATATCAGTCCTCCTTGCCACTGTTCTCTCTGCTTCTTCTTATGGCTTTCTGAAAAATTGGACATCAGAGTAGGACACTTTTTTTTCTTTTTTTTCAGGTGTAAAACTGGTTTCTGTTTGAACTCATTTTCTTTCCTAATCACTCCTAAAATGCCATTTCCTTCTTAGCATCCAGACAATGTTTTCAGAAAACTATCCACAAAGACTTCAAGATCTCTTTCCTGAGTGATAATAGCTAATTTAGATCCTATCATTGTGTATGTATAGTTAAGGTTATTTTCCCCATGTGCACTGCTTTGCATTTTTTTATACGAAATTTCATCTGCCATTTTATTGCTCAATCAATTAGTATTGTGAGATTCTTCTGCAGTACTTCCCGGACAGTTTAAGTCCCTGAGAATTTGATAGAAGAACGAAACTGGAATCTATGCCCTTTAAATTTGGTCTCATCTTTGTTAGATTTTTAACGGCATAATAGGCTTCCTGTGGCCCAGATATATAACCTGGGCTGCATCATGGGATATACCTGAGAAAGTATGAAAGTTTGAAGCAATGTTTCTCTCCTAAGTACAGCTTATTGCAGTAGTAAATGCCAGGAAGTTCTGAAGGATGGGGCAATTTCCTTATCAATTAGAGGTGTTTGTGTGGGGAAAATACACCAACTTAAATGCATTCCACCTGAGCCTATCTGGCCTTGTTTATACAGTGAAAAAAGATCAAATTTGCTAGTGGTGCTTTCTGCCCATCACTTATAATTCCTGAATTCAAAATGAGTTATTGATTGTCTTCTAGGCACTGTATGAGTAAGACCAACTGTCAGTAAGTTTACGTGAAATAGTGTTTAAAATAAGTGTATTTAATTTCAATTTTTATACTTACTCATTTGAGTACTTTTCCAAAGCAGCAAAGGAAGGGTTCCTCTGAGTATATTTGGGGTGTCTGGCTGGTAATCACCTGCACTGCAAAGTCTGACCAACCTGTCCATCCCCTGAAAGGGAAGGTGCAGGTTAAGAAAAGCTGTTCACCCATATCTCCCTCTACTATGGACTGGAGGCATGCATATGGTGCTTCTGAATCATACAGCACTTAAAAATTGCCTTCTTTAACTAGAAGTAGGATATTGACTCTACAACTTCTACACGAACAACAGCCACAGTAACAGAGAACCCCTCCCCACAGTTGGAAACTTTGCAGTGAAACTGAATTCAGTGTGGAATAAGATGGGAAGAAACGAGAAGAAAATCATCAGGAGACAAGAACTTGCATTAGATAATTACAGATATTTGGAATGTGAATTATTATGAATAAAAAGTGTTTCTCCCTAAATGGAAAAAAAGAAAAAAAAAGTTCCTTTAGATTCTATTGAGGGAAAAAAAATATAAAACCATCACAGTATTTCCATGAAAAAAAATAAGGTTTCCCCTGAAATCTTTTTTTTTTTTTTTTTTTTTTTTTTTTTTTTTTTTTTTTTTTTTTTTTTTTTTTTTTTTTTAATTTTTTTTTTTTTTTTTTTTTTTTTTTTTGCCAGCAGATCATGGAAAATATTTTTCTTTTTCTTACTAGCTCTCATTAAAATGTTTTGCCATAACCCCTGTGACAGAATCTAAGCAGCAGAGTGAGGAAGATGTCAGAACAGCATAAAGAATGGCATCTGTTCACTACACAGAGTATCTTGCTGTGTTGGCCTAATTGTCATTTCCTGTAAAGAAAAAAAAAAAGTTCCACTTTGTTTGATGGTGGTAGTTTTTTAGCTCATTTCTCTTGTTCACCTCCCTAGTGCTGCCACCCGCATAGAGGGGTGAGCTGGTTTCTCTGTGTCTTGCCTGCACCACTCTCACAGAGTCACCACATCAGCTCCAGATGCAGAAGTGTCAGTATCAGTGATGCTGAATGAGCAAAAAGGATAAATATGAATTCCAGATCAAGAGGGAGAAAGGCGATAGTGAAATTGTTGAAAATAAGCTTCTTCTTAACTCATGAAGTGAAGCAAATTTGATAAAAAATCTTCCAAGCATAATAACCAGGAAACCTTCTATACTGTTTCTACAAAATCATACTTATAGAATGTAAGTACAGTTTGATACACTAAATTGCTTGTAAAAATTAGTTTTAGTGAGGTGTATTGCCAATAACAGTGATAGTTTCACCTATGTCCTGTGATCCAGTCTTACCTTTTCTGGTTCCTGACAGACCCATACCTGCATGTTTGAGAGATAAATATGCTGCCTTCTTACAATCTATATTTTTATATCAGTTACACAAAACTATTCCACAGCTCCAGGAAAAAAAACCACACACACTCTTTATTTTCTGCTTAATTTTCACTTTAATTAGGGGTCATACAACATTGCCCGTATTAGAAGATGCATTTTCAGCCCAGAGTTTTGGACTTTCTGTATTCAAACTTGTATTATTCTCTCTACGGTGGGGTTAAAGTTTATGTCAAATAAATCTGTCTGTTTGCCTCAGCTCTAGCTGGCTTCCAGCACTCGCCCCCCACACTTCAAAAGCTGCGTATTGGGTAATGGCTGCCATTCAGCTATAACCATGTGCTGTGTGTTCATAGAACTAGAATCTGTTTTGTTAGAAAAAAAGTCAGAACGGTCTTTGATGCCTTAAGTGCTGCAAGCATACCTGGCATTTGTTGAAAAGTATATGTTCCTGCAAGTATTCTGATAGTCAAGACATGTCTGGTTTTACCCAGTTATTTCTTCTTTAAATAATGTATAATGAAAATGAGTTGTCCTAGCCAACATGAAGGTGGTTATGTCTGTTACATTACTAGGTGAATTTATATGAAGCAAACCGGTGCTGTAATGATCTCATCTAGCACTGAAATCCCTTAAAAGCAATTAATTTTAAAGCTGTTGATTTATTTAATATTTGATACATAGCCATACGTACTCGGTGAAGCTAGGGATTATTCATAGAAAGTTTATCCGTGGAGCATCTTTTAAAACAGGTCAGATTTTGTCCTAATCATTCATGTAGACACACATAAAAATTATCCAAAATACATTTTATGGCAGCTTCCTCTGTCTTTAGCTGTGCTGAATAGCACTGTGATCTGTAAGTAAGCACAAGGGAAGCAGGGGTGCCTTTTTGAGAAGAAAATGCTACTCTGCCAAAGGGTGAAATTATCTAACCTTATGTCACTGAGAGCACTCTCTTAAAAAATCCATAAATGGTCCTTGCTAAAGCACATCATGTGGTCATCGAATTAGAAATGCAGGGATGGAATAGATTTCCAAAGGTTACATAGTCCGGTCCCCTGGCACTGGGGAAGGATCAAATACACTAGAGCTTCCCACAGAGGTTTTTGTCTGGTACTTTTTTTTTGAATTTCTACTAAAAGACTTTCTGAGAGTGTCCTGTTCAGGACTTTTTTCCTCTCTCTCTTTTTTTTTTTTTTTTTCATAATATATGACCTATATAGTCTTTACTGCAAGTTAAACTGGTTTTTTTTTTTGTCTTTCTTTCTCATGAACAATTGGTAACAATCAGTCATTGTCTTTCCTGTTAACAATCTTCCATATCCTGGAAGATCTATCAAATCTTTACCTGCCTAGACTAGAAGAATTCCTTTTCCTGCAGTCTTCCCTCATGGATAATGTGTTCTGAGCCCTCTTCTCTTTTGTACTGTTTTCTGCTGTATTCTTTCCAGTGACTACATGGGTTTTGGAGGATGGAACCAAAGACTGCTCGCACTCCTTCAGCTGCATTCTACCTGGAAACAAGTAGAACAAAATGACCCTCACCCGTATCTTACCTGCAAAATTCTTGGCAACACGAGATATTCCCTTTCCTTCCTTTGCAGTAATACTGCACTGTTGACACACAGGTCATTTTTGATAATTTTAGGTGTTAATTTCGCCTTACTAGTTATCATGCTCTGAACTTTTTTTTTTTTTTTTTTTAAATCCTGGATTATGTCTTTATTATGACAGCGTTGAATTCTGAAGTTGTTCTCCAGACTTCTGTAACCCTAGCACATCCTAGTTTCATCTTCAGATTTTATCCATTTACTTTGTAATGCATATTTTAAATGAGAATAGAGTTGAACAGAGTTGGGCCTGGAATCTCTGAGGGAACCAGCTTGAAAGAAAATCCCCATTTGGTGCTGATAACTGTTGTTTGGGAAGAGCTTTTCAAGCAGTCACACACTGTCCTTATTTTTTTGTTTCTAGATGACATTTCCCTCATTTTTCCTGTGAGAATTCAATATAGAAAAATATTAAAAGTCTTACTGTACTCAAGACACAGCATATTTATTCTCCTTTTTAACCAGTATTCCAGTTATCCTGTCCAGGAAGGAGATTAGTTTGGCTTGACATAGTTTGTTCTTGAAAATCCAGATTGGTTTTTAAATTATTTGTCAGGTGCTTGTCACCATTTACACATCTATTCAATTTTTGTGTAGTTTGTAGTTAGGCAAAGTGGCCTCCATTCTCCATTATCTGCTTTTTAAAGTTACATAGTTACTTGTTTTCTGAGACTATCCTCATCTAATACGACTCCTTACATGTAATCACTAATGCTTCAAATACAGTGTTATTTTTTTAATGCATTTGAAGGTAAATTTAATCAATTCATGGACACTTTAATAAATAAAACTCATTTAGAAATACTAGATACTGTGTCTTAACTACTAAAATTCAGATGTGTTTCAAATAGTTTAGAAGGTTTAAAAGCAGCTTGAAGGAATCCCCATTATAAAACTATGCCTCAAACTATGCTGGTCGTGTTTGAAATAACAAAAGCCTGTTTCACACAGGTAGGTCAGACACTTTAAAAGCTAGTTAATTGCAGTTCCTTGAAAGTATTTCACTTTTTGTTCCTTGAAATGTTTTCTTGTTGCATTATCTTGTAAGCTAAGGAACTAAAGCGATAGTTTAATAATGCAGTATTTCCGGAAGAATCTGAGTAGCGAGAAGAAGACAATGTAATGCCCTAGGTGAACAGATTATTTCTTTAGACATATTTCAAACATATCCATGTTGTACATGCACCTGACGCAACCAGCATGCGTAAACTTTGCTGAGAGTTTTTACATTCAGATCAGGTAAACTTCCAGCCAAATACACTCATGAATACAAAAGTAATTACTGAGCTCTAAGGACACATTGCAATGACATTATCATTTGTCAGCAGGATACCAGTGACTGCTGTCATGGAAAATTTACATTAGCATCATTGTTAAATAGTCTGTTTACTAGTTTCTTAATGACCTGCAGCAAACAATGATTTGAATTACTTTATGAAGTTCAGCGTGGCAGGCTGCAGTTGTGTTGAATGTATTTTCATAGGTTAATGATATTAAGATAGAATCAACAGCAGCTGTCGTGTCGTATGCAACCAAATTGTCTGTGAGTAGGTCTGGGTGGCAGTTATTTCTGTGACACTGGTGTTCATTAAAGATACCTGGTTAGTTTTAAAGTACAATGCAAGTAGCCTGAGAGCTGTGCCAGCATGAAGCACAGGGAGAGTTCTGAAAATCCACCTCACGGGTTATGAAAAGCAGGACTTAGTAAGTCAAAGCTGCCAAGAGATATTCACTGTAGCATCCGGCCCAGATCAGAAGTTTCTGGGATAGCAGTGTAGACAAATCGAGACATATGTGGTTTTCTTTGTAATTATGTCTTAAGAGAGACTCAAGAAACCCTGAGAAGTGCCAAGAAATTATTTCCTTAGATTTCACTGGCAGATTTCATCTGCTACTTGACAGTTGAGAATTTGGAACTTTCATTTTAACTTTCACAAATTATTATTTGATCTGTGATCAGATGTTTCTATAAGATTAATTAAAACTTATCAATTGAAAAAAATATACACAACTTCTTATAATGCATGACAAATATTACATGTATTAAATATTAGGGAGAATTCCTTATCTGAGATTTCTAACAAGTTTCATAGGAGAAAAAAATAGATTTGAGACTGTAATTGAGTACATGTGATAAAAAGGAAATATTTTTGGAGACATTAGTGTGAAGTATCTTAATGTATTTTTCTTTATCAAAGATAGTAAAAAAATATTGGTCTGGCTAACTTGAGAGTAACCAAAATTCATAGATACTTCTTAAAATGTTGCTTTTGTAGAATGATGGGGGTTGTGGTCAGTCCATAACACCTCCTCCCTGCTGCAGCGTGGGCTCTCCATGGCAGCAGGCTTCTTCAGAAAATGTCCACCTGCTGTGGCCTGAGGTCCTCCATGGCTGTGGTGTGGGTGTCTTCTCCACCACGGTCTCTTCCACAGGCTGCAGTGGAATCTGCTCTGGCACCTGGAGCACCTTCTTCCCTCCTTCCTCACCGACCTTGGTGTCTGCAGGGCTGTTTCTCTCACGTCTTTTGCTTACCCCTCACGCCACCATGAGGCATTTTGCCCGATCTTAAATACGCTTTCCCAGAAGCACCACCATCTTGGCTGCTGGGCTCAGCTGTGCTCTGTGGTGGGGCCACTGAAGGCGCCTGGAACAGACTGGAACCATCTGGAACCATCCTCTCCTCCCAGCTGGTCAGTGACAGCTGCCACAGCGCCCGCTGTCACCTCGGAAATGGGCATCAGTTTCTGCCTCCATGCGCCTGTGTGTGCTGGTGTGTTTTCTGACCGCTCACTAGTTTTCAGCTAATCACTTAATGATGTGCAGAGAGTACTGAAGAGAAAACCCGTCAGAAAACTTGTGAAGCGACGTGCGCTTTTGCACAAGTTTGAATATTAACAGGAACACATTTAATAGCTTTATGAAACAATATAGGAATGATATTAATGTAAGAATCTCTCATTTTATGTTACTTACTAGAAAGGAGTTGGGAGGAATTTTGCTAACCGTGCTTCACTCTTTTCGTTTTTAAATTAAGGGCTTGTGTGTGTATGTATGTAGGTTGTACTAACTCTCCTACCAGTAAAATGTCTGAATCTCTTTTCATATCTTCATCATTACATTCAGTAAGCTTTCTAGCCTTTTTTAATTCTTTCACAAATTTTATTAGATTATACAGAACAAATTGTTTTTGAAGGAAACTGATCCTGAAGGAAAATGCCTTTGCATTTATTATGAACAATTACCACTATTCCATGTGCACAAGATGAAATGTCTCCTCCGTTTCCATCCATTACAGACTGCCCCGCAGCACTGAGGGCTTCCACAGGCACCGAGTGGTGTAGGTGTCCATCTTCAACATTTTTTGACATTTTTTGAATTTAGATTACAATATAGTTCCAGGAGAAACAGCAGCCTTACAGAAAGGATGCTTGATTGGTCATATAAATACATAGTAATATATATTCAAGGGCACTTCACGTGGAAGAATATTTAAAATTCAGTGTTTCTAAATGTTATTGGTCAGTGCATCACTGTAGTATATTCCTCAGATCTCTCAATTTCCATGAAGGTTCTTGTAGGAAAAGATGGTTTCAAGTTTGCTACTAAATATTTACTCACTTGAGTAATGACTACACTCTAGGTCAGAATTACATGGAAAATGTTCAAAATAAGTGTTTAAGAACAGTTTATGATAAATAATGTATGTCTAAAAAGGAAAAAATTTAAAACAACAAATGCAGTTCTGATTCGTTGATTTTCACACTTCTAAGTGCTTGATTTTACTATTTTAGCTGCATATATCTTAGGGCTTTTAATCTTCTGCAGCATTACACTTAGAAGGAAGTAAAAAAGCTGCTCCAACAGGGTAACTACTGACTTTCAAACTGAGAAAAGACATTTTTCAAGCCTCATTATTTCTTACTTCAAAATTATGTTAGAAACTGTACTTGTCTTTTCTTAATTTTTTCTCATAATAGACAGAGCTTTTTGAACACATTTATATCTACCTATATGGAAAGACCTTTCACTGTTATCTAAAACCAGTAGTATGGCTGCATCCAGTCCAACCCGCCCTGCTCATTGCAGAGGGGTTGGACTAGATGACCTTTAAAGGTCCCTTCCAACCCAAAACATTCTATGATTCTAGGTTCTTACACAAAAAAAAGCTTCTCATTGAAGATGAAATTTACTCTGCTCATAGAAACTTATGCAAAGGCTCAGAAACCCCGTTTTTATAGGACAGGTTGAGTCCTAGCTAAACTAAAGAATGAGCTTTTTCTGTATGAAGCCTGTATACATAAACAGTGTCACTTACTGGAAGAAATGATGGGATTTGCTGTAGAGTAGAGGAGGGAACAGTCAGAACACTTGAAAATTTGTAATACCTTGTTAGTTTATCCAGATTAAAAAAAATATTGCGACCAAATATAGCATATTTTTATAAGGAAAACTTAATTAAGCACAGTTAAGATTTAGGAAATAGTGAAACATTAGGTAGATTGACCTTTTTTTTTCTGTAAAATATTTGTTATCTGTAATTCAAGACTGGTCATTGGCACTAGCTGAAGATTTCATTGACATTGGAGTTGAGAGCTTGGGATTTTGACCTAAGGGAACAAATATGTCCTTAGTTTTAAAGAGATCGAAACAAGATCAGATTGAGCACTCAGTACTATATTAAAAGGGACAATTCATTTTAGCAGGCAGACTGATGCACTATTTTAATCCTTTCTCTTCCTAATATTTTATTTAATCCATATTGTCTGGTCTACAATTGTGAGGCAGTGATTCTAATTGTGGGATCGATTTTCAGGCTTTGGTTCTTAATATGACTTGTCACCCCATATCTGGATACCTGCATACCTGGCTAGAGTGTCCTGTTTAAAATGTGTGATTTCAAAGTTGAAGAGAATCCAGCTCTTCCAGAAATGCTGCATCAAGCAACTTTCTCCCTTATTATTCCCCCCGTAGTGGATAACCAACAGAAACCTTTGGAAAGTTGACTAGATGACTTAAGTGATAAAAGTGTCATTAAGTTTGAAAAAAAAATGTATCAAAAGCTTACAAAATAAAAGCAACATAGTATATTTTTTCAGCTGAGGTAAACAAACATGGAAATACCTGTGTATTAACTTCTTTCTAATAGTCATCTGGAAATAGCAGACTGTTGTGATGGTTTACAACATCTGGATGTGCATACCTGCCATTGTTCTTGCTTTGCCAGCTTGCTTCTACTTGGAAATCAGCAAAACCCAGTGTTAATTAGAAAATCCTAGGTTTGTTGCATCCCAAAATGAGAAAAATAATAGAAAATGAATGCTGGTTTTGGTGTTTTCCGTGGCCTTGGTCCATCTTGCTCTGGAAGAGATCGAAGTCATGTCAGGAAAGCTAACGTCGGAGTTTCAGTGCACTTGATCCATGCAAGTGAAAATAGTGACATGTGGCTACAATGAGGGCACAAATGTATTGACCTAATTCTGAACCTAAAGACATGGTCAAATTGGAAAATAAAAAGTCTTGCAGTGTGCCAGACTTACCAGAACAAGAGACAGTGGTCTGAAAGGGCATCAGTTTCAATCTTCAGCTGTTATGTGTGAAACTGAAATTGCTGTATGTCTCCCTTGGTAGTTCTAGAAATGACAGAGAGGGAGCAAATGTTAATGTATAGCCATCTTCATATATGCAAAACTACTGAAAACTGTAGCAAATTGAAACAGACTGCTATTTGGATAAAATTTCAAGGAAATTGGTTGTGGCTTTTTCTCTTGAACAGTGTCAGTTTTCATAGTTATTCTTTGTCTTTTACACTTGTACAGAGTTGGTTGAACTTTTTAGCAAAAAATGTTTCTCAAGAGTTTAGACCTATTTCCTCAGGCAGAGGAAGAAAGAAATCTTGTAGAAATTCAATGGTCTGAATTCCAAGATATTTGAAGTTGTTCTTGTTACTAATGTTAAAGAGTTCTGAGATTCCTTCAGGTACTGTATACATGAAAGACACAAAGTTTACTGTTTGCATGGTCCACCAAAAAAGTTTATAATAGGAGAGAAACCCTAGCCAAATAGAGAAGTGGGAACTGGCTGAGAAGGATGACAGGTAATAGTAAAACCAGTGATAGCTGAGATAGATTTCTACATGCTTGAGTGCTTTCCAAATGGTCAAGGTTTACTGCAGTTGCTTTAGGATTTCCTTCTTGACATAAGATGATTCCCAAAGTGTCAGCACATCAAAGCAACCTATCAATTAGTGTTAATAATACTTTAAGAAATGATACTACATGAATTTGAGAAGTTTGACTATTTGTGCATTATGTTCTCAAATGTAGAACAAAGTTCAATGATACAATTCAAATAAACCTTATAGAGTGCATGTCCCAAATACTTACACATTAAGGTCTTGATCCTGTAAAATGATTGACATATATACCTTCACATACAAATAATTCTACTGTCTCCAAATAACTACTCAAAGATAATATAATGAAGAATGGTTCATCGTGTTTCAAGAATGAGATACTAAAATGACATGTGATGTACAAAGGTGAAGTATGGGGAAGAACTATTGTGATGGTCCATAACTTAAAGCAGCAAACAGTTTAAATCCTACATCTGTGCGTCCAAAGAGCAACCTGTGAAAATCAATGGAAACAGTTGCTTGGCTGATTGACTGACTGGTATTATATACTTTGACCATTACTCTCAGTGAACATTTACACACATTCGTCATGTGGTTCATGGTTCATGCTTTTTGAACACAGCTGTGGAACTAGGTTTTAAAAGAGGACTACATTCATATTTATTGTGTATTATTTAAAGGCCTCTATTCGTGGAGCACAGCAACATCTCTCATCTCTAACTTCTGCCTTGTGGACTGGGCTCTCATCTTGGTTCAGGATCAAAACTTACAGTTGTATCAACGGAATATCAGGTATCTCCTCAAAAGCTGTTGTTTCCAGGAAGTTTATGGATTTGAAATGAGAATAAATTCTCCACTGAACATTTGCTGCCGTGTCATCAGTTTTTCAGAAGCTTCAGTATTCAGACTCTTTGACAGTAGGGAAGATCCTCAAGAAGTGAATAGATTTTTTAAGAAAGAGACGTATTTGCAAAATGACTGTATTTTTTCTTCTTGTACTGCTATGTAAAATATCCAAGAAGAATTTGAGGCATTTCAGAGATAAACGTTTTACCTATAAAAGTCTTGTTAAAATTACTATTAAACTTATCAGATGTATAGACAAAAAGTGTGATACAGAGGAGATAGAGATACAAAATATAACATTCAGGTTTATGATTTACGTGCAGATATTCCCAGGAGAATATGGATATGTTACAATAATTTGTAAATGTAGGCTTGTCACATGTGGTAGATTTAGTGTTGATGGTATAGTTCTTCTGAAATGGTGTTACGCTTGATATCACAACCAAATTGAAAATGGAGCAGGAGGAGACTAATATTTGTCTCTCCAACAGAATCTAAAGTGTCATGTGATCTGACACGTCCTTTTCATTACTCTTTTTTTTGTCCTGTGTTACTGATCTTTTCTGCTAGTTGAAGACCCAAATAATCTACTCATATAAAAGGATTTTAGGTTGCAACCATGATACTTAGTAGAGTTACTAAAATTTCAGAGAGGTTGTTGGTTAGCGATTTTTTTGGTTATTAACACGTATTTTGTGGTTGGGTCAGAAGAAGACTGTGAAGCACAGAGCTATTGTTATTTGGGAAATCTCTAAGGAAATGAGGTGTATGAAGTTAAATAACAGAAAGTCACCTTTACCTTGAGACAAAAAGATAAGCTGTTTTCTAGAGTGGTACTGGAAAGTGACTGCTGAATGGTACTTCTTAAAAAGTTAATTTTTGCCCGTATGTGAGTGTCGTGGTTTAACCCGAGCTAACAATACAACCACGATAGCTGCTCACTCACTCCCTCCCAGCCCCTCCCCGCCCAAATANAAAAAAAAAGGCGGAAAGGCTCAGAGGCCTCTGCAGAATGGCAAAGGTCCAAACTAAACATCCTGATTCAAACTCCCCTGGCTCCGACAAAAAGAGCGGAAAAAAACCCAACACCCACGTGCAAGAGAAAGCATCCAAGAGGAACTGGAAGGCCCCGACTCCTTAAATACGGAGCGTGACTCTAATGGGATGGAATACTCTTATTAATCAGTCTGGATGTCAGTCAAGCTCTGCCCCATCCATGTCCCCCTTCCTCGCTGCCTCACACCTGTGGGCAGAGTGCTCAGAACATCCTTGGCTCTCAAACCAGAGCAATTAAAAACATGAGTTCTGTACTGGGGTGTTATCTGCTTGTTCTCAAACTAAGTCCAAATAATGAACGTGCTAACTACGAAAAAGAAAGGTTTCTAACTTCATGAAGAAAATGAACCCATTTTCAGTCAAACCAGCACAGTGAGTCTGTATTTAGGCCTGAAAATAATGCCATCTGATTGTTTATTTAATTGTGATAAGACTTAGAGGTGTCATTGATTCAACAACATAGTGAAGACAAGCCATAATTCTGGGTAGAAGTTTAGGTTTGTAGAATTTTTTTTAAACAACATATATCCATTATGGAAGTTTTTCTGTATACTTCCTGTTGCCTTAACACTGTAGAAGCTTTTTTTCCCCTTTTGTGAACACTGCCCAGGAATGATAAAGCAACTATATGAAATTAATGTCAAATGCTGCTATAAATTTGCTGCTAGGATACCAAGCTAGTGTATTGATTTTTTCAATCTAGTACATATTCTTTTTATAAACAAACTTGATCATGTGCCTATTAATATATTGCAGATGTAAATTTTATGAGAAAATATAGGAAGAAAGTAATAAAAGCAATGAATGGCAATGACTATCAGCAAATCCCATTAGTAAACAGATAAAATCTCAAGCAAGCTTATTGTTTTTTAAAGATGTTTTGATTATTCTGGGAGGCCAGAATTGACTGATGTAAGATGGTTCCCAATAATTCGAAAAAAGAAATACCTTTTCACCAACCAGAAGCAAACGGGAAGTTTTCCATACATGTTGATTTTATATATAACCTGATTCACAAATAAAACAATTAGTGCAAGAAATGATACACTGAAAGTAAGCCAGACAGATGTTGGTGGCAAGTGTCAGTCTTCTCCTGGACCTGGATCATGCATTCACCCTCAACAACACGTTTAAAATGTCACATTGTGATAAGGCCTTCAAATGCCACTAGAATGCCAGGACCTCTCAGTCTTTTTTAGGAAAATGAATTTATTAAGTAGTATGTAGGAAAATGAGATAACTGGGTACTGAAAGCAAACAAAACCAGTGAGAGAAGCGGGAAAGGAGATGAATGCTGATGTAAGTTCCCAGTACAGACTGGGTGGGTGAGAATTATAAATCAGAGACAGTGTCACTGTCTCACCTGTCCTACCACTGCAGCTAGCAGTAGTTAATGAGGTCATTTCATGTATTCTGGAAATGCAAAACAGGATAAAAGCACCATTGTTGAATTTTCCTTAAGGCTCAGACACCTGCTCCTGCTCTATGTTTCCTGCACAATGCTACCAACAGCTCACATTATAGAAGCACTGTTGTTTTGATGAATCGCTTATTGTCCTAATAAGGGTGCATACAACCTCTGTTTTGTGAGAGTACTAAAAAATGAGCAGTTTTTTAAATCCAACACATTTCTATTCTAAAAGCTTTTGTAAATCAATTTAGCTATGTCACAGAGTTTCGTCGGGAAATGTGAAAACAACTCTTTTACAGTGAGCTAAGCTTGCAAAGGGCAACATGCTATTATTTTACAGCTCAGTACTTTCCATTTTCCATTTCTGAGAATTGCACTTTGGTTTGAATGACAAATATTTTTGCGCGTGATTGTTAGGTGCAGAAGAGTTCACTTTACATACAGATGTAGGGGTCCTGAGGGCACAAATAATCCTTGATGTCCCTGACCAGTCTCACCTGGGACCTCCTCACACCTCCTGAGGGCTCCATTTAAGCCCAGTCCTGGGCTACCAGTCCCTGACTGAGCCTTGTTGTGGGAGATATATGCCTCTACTCTTGTTCCTGGATTATTGCTTGAGTTTCCTGGCTGGACCTTGCTGCCTTGCCACTGCCTGATGATCACTGGGCTGTTGAGAGGACCCTGTGCTGTCCTTGCCCTGCTTGCCAGCAGGGACTGTGGCCCCTGGCTTGTCTCTCCCAGGCCATACTCCTGCTTCTGCTGCACCCTTGCAACAAGGGGTCTTCACACCATCCCATTAAATGAATGTATGGTGTTGCCAGAGCACCACCAAATCATAGCTTTTGGAGCCGCTCTGTTTTTGTACTGAAAGGCTATGCAGAGATTTCTGGTGACTGGGAGGATGTAGCTCCAATTTGCCTGCTTCAAATAGACACTGCCACTGCTCAAACACTTTCCTCTAGGCATCAGCAATGTGTGGCTTATGACAAGCAGCCCAGAAGTTCTCGCTCTGTGCAATATTTTGAAAACCTGTCTGAGGGAACTTCTTCCATAAGATTCTGTGCAAGCACAGGGATTTTGCATGTTTTCAAATCCTACTGCTTCTAGTAGCACAGAAAATGTATTGCTAGCTAGGCACTTACTGTTATCCTAGCCTGCCTTTAATGGACACCTGGTAATCTGCAGTAAACGTTGCTAATTATGGGGCAGATAAAAGGACCTGAGACCTCAGAAGCATTATTGAACTCACTAAATAGAGAAAAAAGAGCAGACTTACTGAGATGCTTAAAGCCTGTGTTTACAAAATGGTTACAAAATCATGGCCCTTCCTGCACAGTGTGGGCACTGGACAGGACTCCCTTCTGCAAGCTGATAGGCTTTGCTTCTGTATTTGTCACAACATAGAAGAATGCCCTAATACATGCTGCGTACTTTGGTGGGGGAGATTCTGCTGTCTCCTGATGGCAGTGTTCCGTTGTATAAATAATTGATTACTTAGTAGGTCAAAGACAGAAATCCAGTTATTTCCTAGTATGACGATTCAAAAAAATAATCTGGAAGACGGAATAATGCTAATCAAGAGCTGTTTGAGGCCTGTTAGCAAAAAAACCCCCAGAAGTAACCACACAAGAACGCTGTCCTTTGTGTTCCACTCTTCCATTCTGTTCTTCATTCCCTTTATGTTCATCTGCAAAAGAGAGGACCTAAGGGGAAGGGGGAACTTGCTAGGTAATTTTTATTTTCATGTGGTGAGGAAATGTCCCTTGTTACTTTCTGTAGTTCCCATGGAAGGCCGGCTACATTCCAGCATATTCTCTATACAATGTATGTTTTATTACTCACGAGTGGTAGTATCAAGCAGCCTGTTAGTTTATCTCTCGTACTGCAGAGTGTTCTCCCATTTCAGAGCAGCCTGGGACTGCACTAGGTATTTTGCCTGTTTTTATTCTATTTTGAGCTCTAAATCTCATTTCTTGTGCTCTAAATTCAGCAATATTTTCCTTCTTTCTGTATGTCAGTCAATGACAATTCATGTTATGGCTTTCCTGACGTATTAACTAACATTTTCACTAATTTGATTCTCATTTTGTTTTCCTTCCATGCTTCTGCTTATGTTTGTGTTAGTGTTTAGGAGTTTGCAGGTGTTGTCAGAATCATCGCATCACTGAGTGCCCGAGGTTGGAAGGAACCTCTGGAGTTCATCTTGTCCAACCACCTTGCCCAGGACAGGACTATGTCTAGATGGCTTCTGAATATGTCTAAGGATGGTGACTCCACAAACTATCTGAGCAGCCTGTTCCCATTTGATATTCTTGCCCAGTTTAGAGACAAAACTGCACAAACATCCATGTTTCTTCCTGTACAACACTAGTGAAAATAAGACATGGCCAGGTACCAGTTCTCTACATGGCTCAGATTTGCCTTGTTGTTCCTCGTGAGATAACCTTCCAGTCCATTTTCAGGCTCTATCAGGCTGCTCTGACCTCAGCACATGTACATTAAACTATCGTTTCAGGTACTCTAAGACAAAGAATTGTATTTGTTACTGGTGCCCAAATACATTTCATATTCAGGCAGTGCTGCATGAAAGGACAGATTACTGCCTCATTTGTTTTTATACTTTCTCTTTACTACGTATACACTTCTAGCAAATACATTTTTGTTGGGTTCTTTTTACATATTATACCTAAACAAATTCATTTTTCTTCTAGATTGGACAAGTTGCTGGAGCAGCACCCTGAGGAATGGTAAACATGCATTTTTCTTTCAAGCAGGTACTGTTACAAACACTTGCTCTTAAAAACTTTTGCCTTTGTGAACTAGCGAGTCTTATTGTTACATCTGCAATAGATAAGGTTACTGCTGAGTGTACAATATTTCCTAATTTCCAGGCTTTTAAAAGAGGACTGGGTTGTTGCTGCTTTGATATATGTATCTGTCAAAAGCTCCTTAACATCCTTCTCATTTCTCTTTGCGTAATTAATCAAATAGCCAGAAAAGTTCTAATATCTCTGGAATTCTTAAGTTCAAATGCAGGATACTTACATTTCTGAGGTAAAAAGACAGTTGAAATCATTAAGAGAACCCTGCTTTGGAAGTACAGTAATGGCCCACATTTTGTGTGTGTGTGGTTTTTTGTTTGTTTGGGGTTTTTTGTTTGTTTGTTTTGTTTGTTTTTGTTTAACTTCGTGTTGTGTTAGAAGCTACTGTGGAATTCTAAATTATTTGACAGAGTTTTTTGAAGTCTGAAATTACTACTGGCCTCAGGATTAAATTCTGTTCTTAGGAATGTTATTCACTTTTCTGTTTCCTGAGTAGCTTGTAAGAGCAGAATTCCCTTCAGCTGGGGATAAGCAACTAATCAATCTGATGACCTAGAATAACTGTGTCATAATTTATACTATAAAGTTTAGCTGAAGACAGGCACTAAAAATTGTTTTGCAAAATACCCAGTCGAGAGAAAACCAAAACATATAACAGTACTGTTTCTCACGGTAGTGGACATAAGATTACATCATGGAGATAATAATATTGAAAACAACCCATTCTGCTGACTCCCTTTCAGCCTCAGCCATTCTGTGATTCTATGAATAAATACTTCCTAATTTTAAGAGATCAGTCTTATTTTTTTAAAGAAAATAGAGTATTTGAAAAAGTCTTTTTCTCTTCCACAGCTATGTAGCCTCCAGCAGAAGCAAAAGACTGACATATTTGTGTCAAGTTATGTTTGTATAGTTACAGAGATGCATATGTTTTGGTCAGTGTACCATAATGGCACAAATTACATTCTATGGGCATATCCTATGTATATATTTCCGATATGTTAGAAGGTGTACAGGGAGTATCACTGTGGTGAAACACTCAAAATGTCTCACAAAGCAGTATCAAGACGACGAAGAAATTCTGCTGTGAGAAGGGAAGAGTCAGCCAATCCAGTGACAGACTTGCTGTTGGTGTGATGAATGTAATCACATCTGAATGTGTTTTCTGTATGTTCAGGGCATTGCAGTTAGAACTGTGCATTTGAAATTAACCTCCCTTTTGGCCGCCTTTGCCACAAGGGTGCGTTGCTGGCTCATGGTCAACTTGGTACCCAGCAGGAAACCCAGGTCCTTTTCTGAAAAGCTGCTTTCCAGGCAGTTGGCTTCCAGGATGTCCTGGTGGCTGGCGTTATTCCTTCACAGGTGCAGGACTTTGCACTTCTCCTTGTTGAACTTCATGAGGTTCCTGTCAGCNTTTTTTTTTTTTTTTTCCTGTTTTTCGTTCGGTTGGTTGGGCTTTTTGTGTTTTTGTTTGGTTGGTTTTGTTTGTTTGGGGTTTTTTTGTTTGGTTGGTTTTGTGTGTGTTTTTTTTATCTGTTTGCTTTTTGTTGCGGTTTCATTTTCATTGTGTTTTTTTGTGAGGATCTTACAGGAGGCAGTGCCAAAAGCCCTACTGAAGTCAAGGTAGACAACGTCCACAGCTCTCCCCTCACTTTTAAATTAATCCTATATGGCTACTCTTATCACCTAGAAGCTAGCCATTACTCTTGCAGTTTGCTGAGTTGGGATAAAAGATTAGGACTGCAAGACCACGTGGTTGATGCTGATGAAAGGCATGTCTGTCTGTTGGAAGGACCGCTGAAAAAGTTCTGTGCCGGATAAGGTCTCTGGCTTACTCTGATAACCAGCCATATGTAGTACCTAGCAACAGAAATACACCCCGTGAGTAGGTCTAACCTATCTGGAGACCTCTCTGTATTTTAAGCTTTCATGGCATCCTGCAGTCATGAATTACACAGTTGCATTTAATTTTATTTCATTTCAGTTTTATCTCATGTTTGATCTATACTTACTGCTTGATCTTTTCCTAGGATGTTCTGTAGTTATCATATTATGACATATAAAGATAATCTTTCTCTTTCTTATGTCAATAGTGATTTTACAGATCTTTTTGTGTAGAAAAATCCTATTCATTTTTCCCGCTGAAGACTATGACTTTCCTGTTATTTAAAATATTCTATAATTCTGTTCATCTTTACAAAATATTCCAATGTGGAAACTGTGAGGGTTCAAAAGGTGACATAATGGTATCTTGTAGGTTGTTTTCAGTTGTTTCTGTAATGATCCCAAACATCCAGCTACTACCTGAAAGGCTGTTTGAGTATTTTCTTGAAATTTTCAGAGGACTATCCACAATAGTTCTTATAGTTTTTTCTTAGTGATAATGACTGACTTGGAGTCATCAGCATCCATCAATAATTTTTTTTTTCCTGCTTCCATTACTTCTCACTTTGCTATTGAATTTCAACTGCTATTTTATCACTTGGTCACTGAGTTCTGCTAAACAGAAGATAGCAACAACAACAAAAATATTCATTGTAGCTGTGAAAAAATAGCTGACGAAGGATGACTTTTCAAATGATTCCTACCTTGCTGTGACACTTTTGTGCTTAAGCCATTGTCAGTACCTGTCACTAGGTCAGTAGCTGTCACAGGACAGAGGAACTTTGGAAAAGAAGTGTTTTGAGGTGTCTTTTTCAGGAATAATTGCAATGGCACAAAAATATCCACAGACCTCCACAAGATCCCTGACTTGGAAAGGAAGAGAGTAAGAGTTTTTCACAGCAGTTTTCACAGGCAGATACTTAAATTCCCATGTAATTTTCTTTCTTTGTGCAAATCTATGGGCCCTGACTTATCAGTGCTGTAAGGGGCCATTACGAAATCTGATTGTTTGCTTTAAATAGCAAGAAAATGGGGCTTATATTTGAACCTGACCACTGCGTTTGTCTACAGACAGATTAACTAACTGAAACAATGAGGAAAGAATAAAGGAGAAGGTTTAATTCATGCTCTTGTTATGTCACATTTTGCTCCCTTCATTATTAACCCCCGTCCCCCCCCAAAAAGCCACAACCTGTAAAAATGTTTTCACGAAGAAATACCCTTGATAGAATTACATTATGTACTGAAAGCTGTTTCTGTTTAAATATTTCAGGCCATTTTAAGCATTCAGGATGAGGTACAATTGAATGAGCTTCCCAGTTTAAAAAAGTAGGTCTGTAGCAAGAGGTTACAAATAGTTGACATTTTCAGAATTTCCAGTGAGATAGTAAAATATATAAATTACTTGTTTAAAACTTAAAAAAAACCCCA
>VWYH01004275.1:0-10031 GCA_013399365.1 Pampusana beccarii | reverse complement strand
CAGATGCAGAACCTAAGGTGACCATGTCCTAGCTGCATATCTGGAGAAGACATGCACCATCCCAAGTCCCATAAGTAGGAAACCTATGAGGAACATGAGGACCAGAACTGTGGGACTTGCTGCAGAAAGCATTGGCCCTGAACTCCAGGAATAACTGTTAAGAATGTTGTGTATACCAGGACAGAAAGTTAGTGAAATAAGTCATGAACCAGAGAGAAAGTATGTATGGCTAATCTTATGATATTCAGCATGAATGAATCAATAATCTTTACATAATGAACAGATCCGACTGAGGATAAACAGCCAGTTGGCAGGTATAAAAATGGGATAACTCTTTTACACTCAAAATTATCAGGAAGAAGCCACTAATAGGTTCTTGAGAGCCCACGTATCTTTTGATTGATAGTTGTAACAGAGTGGAGATGATACCCAAGACAGCCAGTCAGCAGAGTCAGCAAGAACAACTATATTTGCATCTCAGACTAGAATTAAAAATGAACATTCTCTTGGGTCAGGTAAGATAAAACTACTGATCACTGGCAGCGGCATTTAGGAGACAGGTTATGTTTGTTAACCTTAACCTTTGTTTCCAGTGTGTCAAATACATCTTGAAATCCCATGAAACAAGAGTAAGCAATTAGAAAAATATTCCATTGGTAAATAGAAAACTTTAATTGAAGCAAGATTAGGCTAAAATTTGGTTTAGCTTGTGGCCTTTTGTATCCAGTGCTATAGCTAACAGATCTTGAGACTAGGTAAGAAATTGCCTTTTTGTTTTACAACAAAGTGCTCTCATCTCAAGGGAGGGAGGAAATCCAAAATGGTTCATGGAGTGACTGGAGCATCTTTCCTGCCAAGGTGCTAAGGAGCACTACAAAGGTTTGTGTTGCCAAATGCCCACTCTTGCAGAAGAAGTAAAGGAGATGGCTCATAGCCCCAGACAGACCTCTCTGACATTCACACATCAGGTGTACCCTGCTTCAGCTCCTTTAGAGAGTTATTGCCTCAGTGCAGAGTCTCCTGCCAAAAGTACTTCAGCTGTTTTGGACTTAGCTTCTCTCCCTTTTTGGTGCCCTTTCTTTTCTATTATTATAATGCACTAACTTCCCTGTTTTGTTGATTCTTATAACAATTTTTTGTTGTTGTTTTTAACATCTTTTGCTTTCAATGTCCAAATTTGATCTCGGTTTTCTTTGGGTCCATCTTTCTGTATCAGCTATTTTTGTCACTCTTTCTGTTGGCCATGAATAAAGGCAATAATCATCCCACGGCAGTCAGTTCAAAAATCCCTCCTCTAAACTTTTCTAGCCTCTCAGAACATTCAGTTGGATTTGTCCACATTTGTTAGCCACAGGTTTTTAGATGGCCCTGGTATGCCTTGCTGAAGATGCAGTGGGAGCTCCCAGCTGGCCCTCTCTGCTGCAGGAAGGCAGCAAATGATGGCTCGGGCTTAAGCACCTGGTCACACACAAATGCAGAAAACTCTGCACAGATGGAGTTCAGCTCATCTTCAGGCTGTGATAGTATTAAGCCATCCAATTTATATACAAAGGGCTGAAGTTTCCTGTTGCTGCTGTTTCATTAGACTGGGTTTTCTCAGTGCAGTCCTGCCCCATGACTGGGGACTGTAGATGTTAGAACAATGCTCAGAATAAATAATGTGTAGTGAAAATATTCCTACTACAGTAATGCACAGCAGCCTTATTTGCAGACCATGCTGTCACTGTACTAGTCACTGTTTAAACACACGAGGAAAAAGACCTTAGATAACATAGCTTGTGCATTCAGAGTTCATTTCCTGTTCAAGAGATGATTAACACAATGACGCTTCTGACGCTTTTGTTTTCTGTCATTTGGGCTTATATCTGTATGGGTGTAATCAATTTAGGTAGATCTTACAGTGTAGTCTCCTCTCTCTCTGTTACATTCTATATGTTTAAAATAGTGACCTTCCTCCCAGCTCCTCTTACCTGTGCTGTCTTCCCTGATGCATGATGGGGATGGCCAGCTCTGATGTAGGACTGCTTTTCTGTTTCTGTAGAGACATCTGTATTTCCCTGCTCCTTCAGTTCATCAACTCTGCCCTCAAGGTGCTATACTAGTGCTTTGAGGGCCATTAACTGCTTGCACCACATTTGGATCAGATACATATATCTAACCTTATCTTTGAAAGGTCTGGAGAAAATAGCATTGGAAAAGAGATCTTCTGTTCAAGTTTGTGCCCCCTTGACTCATTTGAATTAACACCCACTTAGAGAGGGTAAGAAGTCAAAAATATGCTTGGAAGGTTAAACATTAAGTATGTAAAGCTAGAGTTCCAAACTTCCATAATGCATGAAAATATGTATGTAAAAAATGTCTGAACAAAACCAAAGTTTAACAGTTAATACATTTTAAAGTGTGTGAATTTAAAAGCCTTTTTTGAGGTTTCCTTTTGCTGGTTGCCTTCAGGGGAGGTGAGACAAGTTTCTAACCTTTGCAACCAGCTCAATGGAAGAGAGGGAAGGAAGAACACAGAAGCAGAAAGAAATCTCAAATTTCAGCTTGTTGTGTGATTCTTGAAGGGTTTCAAGAATAAAAATCTTTAAAGAGAACCCCATAGGTGCTACATGATCTGCATTTTGTCAGTGAGGCTTACAATCATCACAGGAGACAGAATCACAGATTTTCAGCTGCTATGCCATTCCCTTCCCCTTTCCAGTTCCTAGATTTGTGACTGACAGCTCTTCCAAACAGTTGTTTGTAGTGTTTGGAGATCCACCCTGGATGCTTCTCATGACAGAATGATCTGCAGCCTTGCCCTAAGTTAATCATGTGCAGGGACTCACATTTCATCTTGCCCTTTCCTCTGTTTAGGGAGAACTTGTCTGGTTTACCAAAAATATTCCTTGCCCTTCTTTTCTTTTTTTCTAGACAGAGTTTGTCAAAGTCAGATCAGATTATTGATTCAGTTCACAGCATGGCTGTGTTTCAGCTGCCTTGGGAAAATGGAGGAAACTGTGAACTGTGGGATGACAACAAATGGGGGGTGTGGGGTTAGCAGGAACTCTATAATCTCCAAAAGTCTGTAAATTATAGTCTCAGTCCCAACAGTTAACACAAATATCTCTGATGTACCAACAGTCCTGTGCAGGAATGCAAATTGTTTTTTACTTGAGCTGAGATACAGATGTATTTCTATGTCTCTGTACCATAGAATGAAGAGGGTCTTTGCCTCTGGTCAAGATGTTCAAAGAACCCTCCTGATTGCAGTGCACCCTAATAAACATGACACCAGTTCAGTAAATATTGAATAATGTCTACAAACAGCTCCAGAGTGCTCAAACCATTTGTTGTTTAATAGTTTTTTCAGTTGTCCAGCCCTTCTTCGTGTCACTTTGTGAAGAGAATTCATGAGACAGCAGTTGCACATTAGTAATTTGAGTTATAATAAAAAAGACCCCAACAACTGAAGTTGGTTTAGGATTTTTTTTCCCCTGAATTTATCATGCTAGCTATCACTTAGTCATTTTGTCCTGAATAAGATTGAAAAATGATATATGCAACTTGCTGCCCAGTGTCAGCAATGGCAAGCTTGTGTGATTGCATTTGAGCTGAATATTTCAGCAAATAGCACAGCCCAGCAGCAATTGCTGAGCCCTGTCTATATTCTCTCTTTGCAGTGAGCAGGGATTTTTCATTTCATACATCATTTACAGCTTGCCACAGTGATTCCAGTCAGCCAGGATATATTTTCAACACAAAGAGAAGAAAGAGAAATATATATCATTTGTTGCAGAAGTTGGGCACATTGGGTTCAAATTAAATTACACTATAACATCAAAAGCTACACTAATAGACAAAAAGTCAAGTATCCTTAACTCAGAGTAAAATAAGATCAGTTTTCTCGTTGCTCAAGAATTCTGCCTGGGCTTATTGGGCAGTAATTTTGCTGCTTTGATACATTACATCCATAAGAGTCAGTGCACACACTTAAACAGGTACAGTGCATATATCATCCATCTAAGTGTTTTACAAAGTAACAAATGCCTTCAGCCCTCTTGGCAGAGTTGCCTTGTTAACTACACTTATTACTGCTAAAAAGTGCAGCTCCCATTCCTTCAGCTCCTGGAGAGTTTGCAGGTTCCTGCTGGGCAAGACACTCAGTTAGGGAGGGGTGTCTCAGCAGGGAGCCACCAACCGCAGGATCCGTGTGACCTTAGGGGGAGGCATGTTCACTTCCATTTTTCTCTTCCCTACTCTCTGTCCTACCAACATGTCTGAATCCTGATTTGCAGTAGCTAAGGTAGACAGAATTGGTTTTATTAGTAAGCTAAGCTGATTTAAAAGCAAAAAAGGCAAGACAACCTTTTCCTGCAAAATGTTGGAAACCTTCATAGTTTCCTGAGTATTTCCTGTTGAGATCGGATCCAGAGATAAGGGGTCTGTAGAAACACAGGTAAGAAACACAGGCCTTATGCCTTGATACCTTGTTTTCCTTTCTCACTGGAGCTTCAGAAGAATTTATTGTTAGAAACTAGAATGATTCTTTCCATTTTTACAAGGCCTCAGAATCACAGAGGTCTCTCAGCAACCTTCTCTTAAATTCCAAGACTTCTGTAAAGCTTCATTTACTGAACTGCTGTGATTGCCGAAGACTGCATAACAAGTATGTATTTGTCCTCAGTTGAAAAGCATTAAAACTTGAGTTTATGAAAAGTAGAAAGTATTAAAGTTATACAAAATCTGGAAAAACATTGGTGTTAAGTGACATTGTGATACTAATTAACACAGTGTACGGGCTAATAAACAGAGCCCTAATCCCTGGGGATGCTGGCGTGCCCACTGGCAATTTTGGGATTGAGGAGTTAACTTCAAATAGGAGAAGTCTTTGTTATTTTCTCCTTCCTGAGTTCCCTGTGCTTTCCCTCATAATGCACTCCTTAGCTTTTCAGGGATAGATCAATTTGCCATTATGTCCTTACCGTTGCTGAAGCAGGTTTGGAGTAGCTACTCTGCAGTACAGAAGTACCAGAACATTACTGAAAATAAACCTCTTTATTAAAGGAAAAAATCCAGTATAAAAAGATGGTGGTATTAGAGTAAGGAAGTGGTTCATCTGCTTCCAAGGTACTGCAGAAGCAGAGCCCGGGGCAGCAGTGCAGGGAACGATGCACTTTCCATCAGCAAACAGTCGATGGAGTCCCCATGAGGCAATGCATGGCATAACAGAATTTTGTTTCCATTCCTCAAGTGACAATAAGAATAAAAATAAAGTCACAAAGTCTTTCCTGGGATCATCTGTGGTTGTCAGACTTTGTCACTGTGCTTGTGACACCTTCTTTAAAACATAGAAAAGCGGGGAAAATGATATGCCCATAGCTTCGACCTTGTTTCCTTGTTGGGGAAACTGATCTGATGAGCTGTGTTTGCTCTTTCAAGTTTCATTTGTCAAAAGGTATGAGGTCATCACAGTTGTATGTATTTGACTTTAAGAGATGAGCTGCTAAAATTAGTCACAATACACTTATTTTATTACTTGCTTTGATAGAAGCCAAGGGTGTTTCTTTTTTAAAAAAAAAATTTAATTTCAGATTGAATTATATTAGTTTTTGTTGTTGCCTACTTGTGTTAAACTTTTGTGTGTGTGTGTGTGTGTGTGTAATTAGCAAACAGTAAATTACTTTATTTCTCTTCTGTTTGAGTTAATGATGTCTGCAAAGAAACATGATACCAAGGGGTTTTTTTGTTGATCTCAGGGGACTCTCAAGAGTTTCAGATTTTGCCAGACTCAAAGCTGTAAGGAGTGCATCAAGAGCTGTTCCAACACCTTTAAAAAATATTTCACTTCATTGCTGCATGAAGGTGAACCTAAGAAGTACAGAAGACAACTTGAACAGAAGCAGCCAGACTCGAGCTAGCAGAAGTGTGCCTGGCAGGCTGACTCCTTGCTGTAAGTGAGTGTGTGCTTTTTCCTTGATGAGAGGGCAAGAGTGGTACATTAATGAGCCATCTGCCTTGCTGGGCCACAGCTTTAAGAACATGCCTTCCCGTCCTTTTTGTACTCTGCCCTCTAGAAAGCGTAGCTCTATCATTACTCATTACAGGACACTCCGTCATATCAAAGGATAAAGAAAACTGTGATGAAGAAAGAATTAGCGAAATGAGAGGTGTTGCAGGACAGAGAGCTTCATTAGGGGGGATAAAAAAACAGGGAAGAGGAAGACTTAATGAGGCTCTTGTTTTGTTGTAATCTTGTTTTGTTGTAATCTTTTGCTAATTTAGGAAGTCTTGCTGCTGGCTGTGACACTGGAAGGTTAAATTGTACAGATGTTTTCAAAATGAATATTTCAGTGAGCCAGAGTACAGGACTTAAGTATTCACTTGCATTTAATAGGTAAATCTCAGCCTCAGACTGTGGGCATCTTGAGTTTCAAAAGCCAAGGCTCCTACAGGGGTAAAACTATGCTTGGCTCTTTATACAACAAGTCAGTCTAGATTAAGGGTACTCCATTCTGAGTACTCTCATTTGCAGGTTGTTATAGACTATTTTTCCTCTTTTTTCCCATTTTCCTATGAGTCCTGGTTCTACTTGGATACTCTCCAGTTCTGAACCTCACCACTGTCTGTGGGGCAGAAAGTACTAATACCAGTCACCTTGCAAAAAAACGACCTTGCCTGCACTTGCTGGGTACTGATGGATTTTCACTGCTGGCCCTGCAGTGTTGCCTGTATCAGCTGTGGTGCAGGCAGTGCCAGACACAGAGTGACCATATCAACTGCACTCGCAGGTCAGAGTCAGCAGAGCCTATTATGGGCTGTAGATGCAGGATGGATGTATTGTCTGATAACTAAGTCTAAGGTGCTGTGGGAGTGCTTCTGTCTTGGAATGACAGAAATTACACNTGGAAAATGGCAATTATATAGCTTTCCCTCTCTATGATATATAAAGATCAGTCAGTTAATATTTATCCACAATTTGGAGATGGAAAGTTTTATACATGCACTAATATTTGGGAGCCAGTATTAATTACATGTCTATTAACAGATGTGGCTTTTTTAAACAAATTCTTTCAGTTACTGATGAGTAGCTCCACCAGTTTTAGGGATTATTAAGAGTAATCTTTATTTATGGGATTTAACTTCTAGAGGAAGTCAAGATGCAGGCTTTTAGGCTGTCTAGTTAGTACAGTTACTGTATTCATGGTGACTGTTTTTAAGCTGAATTTTTTGTGGCACAAACCCTAAGGTAGTTGCTGGTTTACTGCAATTAAGATAGTTTATCCCAATATATGGTATTTATTTGATTTTCCATAATAACTTTAAGCTGATGACACCAGACCAGTCAAATCCTACCCCTTGTGTTTAAGACTGTGTGGTCCAAAGGTGCAGTCGCGTCCATGACATCTCTTGACTAAGGGTACGTACCAGGTGTGTTTTCACTTTGGGGGAGATGCTGACGCACCACACAGCAGCTGGCAAGTGTGTGCTCCTCATCTGCAGCCTAGTGCCAAAGGCTCTCTCCACTCCTGTGAGACCAAGTCCCAGGTCAGTCTGTCCTCCCTGACATGGTCCAAGGGGAGATGGGGGTCTTTTCCAGACTGGCTGGGTCATGAAAAGTTGAAGGGTTGATAAAATGCTACTCTGCAGTGGAGATGGATGTGCTGTACTGGCTGTATTGACAGAGTCCAAGGGAAGCAATTTCAGTTATTAGGCACTAGCTGAAAGCTAAGGTTTTATTTTTCAATACAGAATGTCCTTGCTTCTGCTTGCTGTTATTGATACAGTAGATAGTGTTTTGTGATAACAATATCATCAGGGAGAACCATGGCATGTCAAGAAAGATTTTTTAATATGATCTATCATAAGAGAAATAAAAGAAGCACAAAAACATGGAAGCAGCTGTGTAATCAACAGGGAAGTAACTTTTGCAGAGTTACAGCTCTGGAAGACAAGTTGCCCTTTGAAATTCTTACATGCAGTGAAAACTCTTCCCCCAGCTCTCCAGTCAAGTAGCTGGGAGTGTGACATCATGCTTCTCAGCAGACATTATTAACCCAATTAAACTAAAGAGATATAAAGTAAATTGCTTTATCCTAATTATACAAAAAAATCGATAAACAGGCAACAAAAACAATTATATAATTCACTCTGAAATTAAGATGTTTAAACCACTAACAATTTAAATCAAAGCAAAGGTATTAAAATAAGCGTAATGTTACTAATTACATCACTTCATCTTCTGAAGTCAAATACATAAATTTTTGTTGACTTGGTGTATTTTGGCATTTCTAAGTGTAGAAATGGAATGTGAATGGGTTTGACTTACACAGCAGCACAGAGAAACACATCTTCTGTAGAGTGAGCTGATGAACCTGCAGTGATGGGGAAAAATGCACTTTGAAGGATGCTTCCCCAGGCTGATGGGCTGTGCTGAGGTGGGAAACTGACACTCGGCATCCATTGCCTGCAACCTGCTTCTCCTTCCTCAACTCTCTTACAGCGGATTGATTAAAACTCCCACTGATATACTCAGACTGTGTTTGGTAATTGCTAGTGTTTTCTATATCAACAAGACTGACAACAGCAGAATTGAAACTCAGTGATGTTAAAACTTGTCTGTGACAGCTTTGATTTCAAACAGAACACAGTATTCTTTTAGACAAATAGAGGGATGTTTGGTATTTTCTTTTTTTTTCCTTTCTTTCTGCATCCCTTCCTCTTTTTAAAAACAAACAAACAACAAACGAACAAACAAAAAAATAAGATGGTACAGTCCATGGAGGTGTTTGGATATTACTTTGATTAGTGAGAGCTATANTTTTTTTTTTTTCCTTTCTTCCCCCATCCTTTCCTCTTTTTCAAAACAAACAAACAAACAAAAGACATAAGATGGTACAATCCATGGAGGTTTTTGGATATTACTTTGATTAGTGAGAGCTATATGTCCCTCAAACAAATGAGAACAATCATGATAATGAAAAGAAGCCAAAAAATACAGTGAGTTGCTGCCTGCAGAGTAAGATTGGGGGTTTTTTTTGAGTTTTTGACCTGACCTTTTTGATGCATGGAAGCTTCTGTGAGAAAGCAGCATTCAAAGAGCATTGGCAGGCTCACTCTTACTCCTATGGGACAGTTCCACCAGCTTCGGTGATGGCTGGATTTGGGCCAGGTGGGGTAATACGATCAAAAATTAAAACAGTAGATGTTTCATTTTTGTGCACCTAATGTAGTGTTTCACAGAAATACGAAGCAAAGTTATGCACAAAGAAAGACTGATTATAAAGTCTTATATGGAAGAACCTCTATATAGACCCTAGAAAGAAAATTACTTGTGCCTTTTGTAGAGTAAGAAGCTGAGCTTGCAGCGATGGAAAAAATGCAAGGGTGTGTAATAATCAGTGCCCACAATGACCCCACATTTTGTAACAAAATCAGCTGTCAAAAGATCTGACCCATCCAAATGCAAGCTGTGGAAATGCACCCTTCTACACCATTGCCTCGTATCAATCAATAACAATTCAATCCTGGCAGAATTCAGGCAGACCCTATTATAAGCCATCTGAAACTGAATTGCTGTCAAAGAATTAGACATGAAGGGGATTGCCGTACCAGCATCTGATGGGAAAAAATACTGCCATAGTTTAGTACAGTGGGACAGTTTCAGATATTGTTCAGTGCCAACTGCTTAAAAAATCCAGAATTACACTGAAAATATTTTAAATATCTAAACAGAAATGAAGATTGACAGCCTTGGCTTTGATCCCAGCAGGAACTGAGGCAAGTGAAAATATGATTGTAGTTATTATTTCCTGTTAGTCAGAAATCTGCTTGACCCATGTCTTGATCCAGAATAGAAGATAGATTTCACTTCTGAGTAATTAATTTGTATAAAGTTCCAGCTACTCCTTCTGCATGAGAAAAAAACTGCCTTTGGAGGAACAGACAAGAGGAAGGTGTGGCAGCACCAGAGAAATGTTTGCTTTTTGTTTGGTTTTGGAATTTTTGTTTGTTTGTGTTTTTGCTTGGTTGTTCAGGGTTTTTTGTTTGTT
>VWYH01004274.1:403117-471508 GCA_013399365.1 Pampusana beccarii | reverse complement strand
TTTTTTTTATTTTTTGTCTTTTATGTGTGTGTATGTTTGTGGTGGGGTTTTTTTGGTGGTGTTTTTTTTGGTTTTTTTTGGGGGGGGGTTGGTTGGTTTGGTTTGGTTTTTGTTTGTTTGTTTGTTTGTTTTTTTCCAGAGGTGATAATTTCTGCTTTTGCTATAGAAACCAGAAGAGTTTTTGTTTGAGTGTTTAATAGTCTAGTAGTTGAAAAGCAAATAGTACCCGTGGGATGATCTGTGTTTGTAAGCAAGTAATTTATGACTCTCAGTTTCGAACACATTTATTTCAGTGTATATTCCAGGATACTAACAATATTTGGATTATTCATTCCCAGACAGAATATACTACCCTCTCTCCATCATGAGTAGCTAGGGCTGCATTTTACTCATTGCCTGTGGCTTCTGAGAGATTTAACTGTTCTGTGACAATTCTAAGAAATTAATTTGCACTACTGTATAGTGATAATACTCACGTGCTGGAAGCTCCATAAGCCAGCGACTTAATGGCCAACCCAAGTGCAGTGGAGTATGTTAAGTTTTATGTTTACAAACATATTGATACTTGAAAGTAGAGAAAACAGTTTATTTAACCTTACAATAAATTTTAATTATAATATAATAGCTTAGATTATCTTGTCTTAACCTGAAGGGTTTTTTTCAATTTATAAAAGACTGAAACATAGTTGACAACAATATGGACACAAAAATACTATTTGCTATGTTTTATTTTCTACAATCTGGTTAAAAGTAACATGCAAGTAATTGAATAAAAATACTTGTATATATGACTTATTTTGAAAGAACAATTATACCAGCAATGGATAAAAATCTTACCATGAAAGTTTAAAAGAAAGTATGACAAAAAGAAGAGTAAACAATTTTTTAACCTGAAAAACGTTATTTCTCTGTTGTCTTTCACATATTCCATTAATTTAATAATGTAATGGGCTCTGAGAACATATTTTCTTACATTTTAATTTGTTCTTAGGTTGCTAAATCATTTTCTACTTCATAATTGATAACAATATGAAAAAGGCATGAATAATTAGGAAAGTTGGATTGCTTGGAAAGGAATCTTGTATTTACACAGATTAGCCCATACTGCTCAGCACTCTGATGTAACCAATCTGACTTTCATGGAAGTCTGGTACCAGCTGACACGTGTTGCATGCATGGACATGGATTTATATGAAGTTGAATGTTTTTCATCAACTTACCTAGCCAGCTGAAGGCATATTTTGCACCACATTTGGTCATTCTTGTGCTTTCTAAATACAAACATTTGTAAAAATAGGCACACATTTCCTTAAGGTAGCCAAGTGCATGCTAAATATTAACAAACAGAATGGATAATATACAGATGGACACTTTTTAAAAGGCACATCCTAATTTTAAAGAGCTATCATGATGTAATTCTTGTAGTTACTGCCCCTAGAAGCGAACTGGATGCTCTCAGGTATCTCACTCCAGTGAAATCTCAGCAGCCACCCGAAGACAGTTGTACATCTCTTGTGGCAGGTCAGCCCGAGTGAGATTGTTTCCATCCAGGCGCAAATGTGTGATCTTGGAATAGGTCGTTGGCCCAACAACCTTACAGAAGCTGCTCAAGGGGAACTCTGAAACAAAGGGAACATGGATGAAAGAAAGTGTGATTAAGTAAAACTAATAGGACAAAATAATTATTTCTCTTTTTTCCCCCCTATTTAATTCTTTTCTTTGGAAATCATGACCTTAAATTTATTCTACTTATTAGATTTATTCTACTTATTAAATTTATTCTACTTAAATTTGCATATCCACTGATATAATTCCCCATGAGTTTCCTGAAACCTCAGGGGCTTGTGTTAGCAAGGTTCCTTCCATTATGTGTGAGATGCTGAGAATTTCAAGACTGAGTTTTTCAAGTCCTATGTGCTCCCAGTACCCATTTGATTTTTAAAACTTTGGATTTTTATATAGGGGTCTAATCTGGCATTTAGAAAAAAGGAAAAAAAATGAATCTTCACTAAAAATGGAGATGCAGAAGGAAGATCATGCTGAGTACATCACGATATAATGGAAAAGCAGTGCTACATAAGATAGTGAAGGAAATAAAAAGTTTCCGGAGAAACTGAAACCATGATATGGCCTTACCCTTAAGAACAGGCAGTCCAAATGACTGTCTGTGCAAAATATCATTTTGGATGTAT
The DNA here is from genome assembly GCA_013399365.1 of Pampusana beccarii. Taxonomy (NCBI): domain Eukaryota; kingdom Metazoa; phylum Chordata; class Aves; order Columbiformes; family Columbidae; genus Pampusana; species Pampusana beccarii. The sequence goes on along the minus strand of VWYH01004274.1, from coordinate 469,316 downwards.
CATTTTGATTTACTAGTTTCAAAATGAATTTTGGGGCTGGGGTTGGGGAGGAGTTTTGCATTTAAGTTGTATAGTTGAACCTTTCAAGGACAGCAGGATTAGGTGGCGAGTAGAAATATTTATAAAAATATTTATATTTATTTTAATGTATATATCATGATATATACAGTATCTATTCAGTTGAAATATTGTTTGGTTCACATAACATTGGACCAGTCTTGAATGGAAAATAATTTATTCTTTCTTATGAGCAATATTAACTGTAAGATATAAATTACATGAAGCAGATAAATTCTGTGCTGAGTATACGTAAGCACCCACATATATGTATTATACACCTCTGTCATGAAGAAAAGATCTGTTCTCAAGAATGTATGTGAATAAATCTGATGTCACCTGCATACCACATTGTGTAATTCTGCAAAGATGGTCCTTCATTCTCACCTGTGTTTCCTTTGAGTCAGACAGAGGATTAGTCTATTGAAAGGCTCCATTGCAACTACAGAAGCAGTCTGAGAGGCTTGTTATTCTTCAGGCCATTGATATCATTGAATCCACATAGAAAATATTTTAAAAGGACTCCTTCAAAGAAAAAATCATGTCTTCTGTTGCTTTTATGTTGCAAAGGACTAGCTCTTACAACTTCTGAGAAATCAAAGTGATGTTCTCAATATTGGATGTCATTTTAACTACCAATCAGGTAATTCATGGACTTTTGAAAACCCCGCCTTATATTTCTTTTCTGCATGACTGTTTAACAGATCTAAGAAAATGTGATGATCTACATCACGATGTAGTGCTAAAGAAAGTGGAGGAAGTATCTTCCATATCTCCACTTTAACTTCAGTTTGTTTCTTTCAGATCAGCATTACAATAATTTGATATCATTGATGAAATATAGCTTGTGTAAACTAAGTATAAATGTGCACCCATCTGTAGAGGCAGCTCTTTAAAGCATCAGAGCTTAGGTAATTTTTTTGGACACCGAGATATGGTGTTGAATAGGTTAAGATTTGTGTATCTTTCACAAAATAGTTTGTTTAGAATAGGGATTAAGGAAATGTATTTCAAATGTTAAATCTTGGTCACCAATTTCATTAAAGCAAATCAAACCAATTTCCTAGATTTTCTATATTGTACAGCCTTCTTTTGTAAGGGTGAGAGATAAAATACAACATCAATGGCACATTTCTTGGGCAGTCGATATTGCAATATAGTATAATTTTAAGGCTGCAGACCAATTCTGATACTCTTCCAATTCAGAATATACCAGATGAAGTGAACTTATGATTCTTGCGAGTTATGATCATATAATCTGAAAGATGTTTATGGGGGTAGATCTATGTGGAATTTTGCTGAATGAAAACATAAGTTCCTGAGACTTTGAACTCACTTGCTTGGCCTGCAGGCTTTACCATTAACTATTTAGGTCCAGGTTTTTGAAGGCAGTTTGAGTTTAATTTGTAAAAATTAAACATGAATTCTAATATAGATTTTTTTTTCCATTTTCTTGTTATTCATGAACAGCATGGTAAGTATATTTATGTTGAAGGCAGACATTTTAAAACTTTTTAGATGTAGTTTTTTTTTTTTATTTCCATATTGTTACTTTTGAACATAAACGCTATCATTTGGTTGCAAAAAAATATTTACTTATACAAATCAGGTAGATGTTTAACTACTCAAAGGACATAAACTTCATGTTTCTAAACCACAAAATTTATCCATGTTAACATAATATTCATCTGTGCTGACTATTTATGAGACTTAAACCACTTTGGAAGTTGATGCAGATCTTGTCCTCACAGAAGTGAAAGGAACTCTGTAATGGAATTCAGTGGGATTTGGCTCCAATAGTTGAGGCACACTGTTTAGATTTAGGTATTAAATTTTTTATACAGTTCATATAATTATCAATTGTTAGAAGCATACTAAAAATGTTTTCTAATTGCAGTTTCCACTAGCAGAAAATAAGATAAGTGGGTCTTGTGAATGCACTTGGTGTGCTGTTACCTATATGATCTGTATAGGAGCTACAGTGAGACCAGACCACTGTTGCACGAAATGTCAGTAGCTTACTTCTTTATTAATGTTACAAGTGTTAAAATATCTTCCTGAATTTATAATACCCAGGTTCAGAGACAGAGTACCTGGAATTTTGCCACTAGTCTGGCATTCATATATTCCCAACACCGAATTCCTGCATGAGCCAGACACTAGGAGATAAGGATTGGCTGAAAACTAGACTTTCAACTGAACACTTCTCACTAAAAGTGTCTGTCACCATAAGAAATTCTGGAACTCTCACAAGCTACCTGAAAATTTGAAACATCAGGACCAGGCATGTCCTCTCCTCTTCTCCCATATCTATAGAGTAAAATGGGAGCATAGAAACACCTATTTTTGAGACAGAAACATTTTTTTACTATGTTCTAGATGAGAGTATATTCCCTGTACACCAGGGGCATAAGCATCCTTTAGAAGAGATGAAGATTAACTATGCAAAGATTTCTTGTTCAAGAAGGCAATAGAGCGGGCAATCCTAATGGGATCTGAAGTCCCGTAATCGTCCTCGCTGGTCTGTGGTCCCACAGTAACCATATGTGAGTCATTTCTCCACAGGCCACTGTAAAAAATCCTTAAACTCTGTTTAGAATCAATAGTTATGGTACAGGTACAGATGCAGCTGATGGACTGGAAGAGAATATGCGGCCCCTTAACTGTTCTCTGAAACATTTTCAGATTCCTCCTTGTTAGACTCTATTCACATGGTATCTTCTTGCTGGGGTTTCATGTAGAAGCAACAACTTTCTCCTTAATCCTTTACGAGTACAAATGAAATATGGAGAAATCCAGCTTTGGACCTTCTTCTTGTATCACTGAACCTCTTTGATTCCTGTACTTTTTACATTCTGCAGAGTTTCTTTTTGCCTTTACTAGTCTGTAAAACAAGTGTTTGTGTATATATGTAAACCTAATGGTACCTTAAAGCATGGTAGCAAACAGCTGCTGTTATTAAACAGAAAATTCCACCCTGAAATTAATAGTAATAACAAATATTTTAAGAAGAGGTTTCAGCTTAGAAGTTGCAGTTTAGGTTTGAGGTATGGAGAAAGCAAAGACTTCTATAAAATTTCCATGATCCTATGTGAGCTTGGAGATCCAACCAGCATCAAGTACAGTAGATGCAGTATATGTTCAATATTTCAATTTCTGAGTTAGAGATCAGAAGCGTTACTCTGAATTTGTCTTCTTTCCAGTTTTCTCTCCACTTTACCCACTGTTCTTCACATCATAGATGAAGAGAGAACATACCGAAATGAAGCCAGTTCTGTCACAATTTTTCTTTGTGTCTATTCATCAACTCCTGATCAAAAACTCAAAATCACTCAAATGGTGGTATTTCTCAAACAGATTTTTTTGTTTTGTTTTGTTTTAATGTATGGTAATGCATAACGACTGTAGCAAGCCCAGGATGAAACTCATGGAAAATAATTTAGAGAAATATTTCCTTTCTTTCTGGTGATATCAAAAGGGTTGGAACTATACTACTCTTTCTTAGACAAACATAAATTGGTTGTTCAGCCTGGAGAAGAGAAGGCTCTAGGGAGACCTTATTGTGGCCTTTCAGTACGTAGAAGGGGCCTAGAAGAAAGATGGGGACAGACTTTTTAGCAGGGCCTGTTGTGATAGGACAAGGGGTAATGGTTTTAAACTAAAGGAGGGGAGATTCAGGTTAGGCACGAGGAGGAAGTTTTTTACAGTGGAGGTGGTGAAACACTGGAACAAATTGCCCAGAGAGATGGTAGATGCCCCATCCCTGGAGATATTCAAGGCCACATTGGACAGCGCTCTTAGCAACCTGATCTAGTTGAAGATGTCCCTGCTTGTTTCAGGGGGGATGGACTACATGGCCTCTGAAGGTCCCTTCCAACCCAAGCCATTGTTTGATTCTACGAAAACAGAGTTCTCATGTATCAGTCCGTATGGTAGCAATGTCAGTGCAGCAGTAGCCAATGCACATCCAGTCCTCACATCAACGCCCTCTGCTGCTGACCAGTACCATGGAAATAAAGCTTTCATTGCAAAATCAAATTGCTGTCACAGTCCTTGACTCAGAAGTCCTGTGAGATGTGAATGAAAAGCAAATTCAGTACCTGAGCTTCTTGCAGAAGGCTCAAAACAACCACTCTAAGCACCGAAAATCGCCTCATATATCTCACGAGAAATTAATCACCGTCATTGATAGCTCTTTTAGTAGAGGGGGGAGTATCTGATAAAGTTCTACAGGTCACTGTATGCGGTGCCTCAGGTGGGAAGCATTAAGTCCTTGTTTTCCCACATCAAGACAAGGAACTAAGATATAACAGGCAAAAAAAAAAAAAATTAACATTGAGGAAAATGTAGAGCGTGGTAAATACAAAACATTTCAAAAGTTCTTGCTCTCTGTCTGGTGAGATCTTCACTAAAATATTTGGCTTTAAAAGCTATATCTGTATGGAGTTACCCTTGTATGGAATAACTAGCACCGATATCCTAAACCCCTGAGGAATACAAGCAGGCAAACAGAAAAGAGGATTTTATGGTTTACTTTATGCTAGCTAGCAATATGATGTAAGTTGTCCTGTAGAAACACTGCTATGTTTGACAGATCTGCCTCTCCATCAGGGACCACCACTGACAGAGGCGCAGCTGGAGAGGTTCTGACATGATGATGAGACCTCTCCAGGTCTCCAACACCTCCTCCCCACCCCAGGATTAGGATAGCCTTGTAAAAGCCCTCAGTAGAAAGCTCCATGATCTCATGCAAGGTATGACATCTATCGACCTCAGAAGGAAGGTTTTTTTCAAATCATTATTGAATGGAGACAAGCTTGCCAGCTGATCATACCATGTGGGAAATGGGAATGAAAAGAAAAAGCAACCGGGGCAGCTCTTTGGATTTCAAAGTGGATTTGGAGGGATACTGCAGGAGAAAATAGAGGAAAGAGGAAAAAACAGCTACTTTGTCATATCTTTTTCAGTGTGTCTTGTGCCTGATATCTTATGAATTTGGTGTCTTCTCTCTACTCTCTCCAGCACTTTCACTACTAGCCTGCTGAAAGGTTACACAAACCGCAGTCAGATCCTAACCTGATATCTGTCTCTTTTTGCTGACTTAAGAATTCTGAACATCTTCCACATTGATCAAACTTTTGCTACTGTTTTTTCCTCAGTTGTATAGAACAACTCCATTGGCTTCTATGGAGTTACTCCAGTTTACATGAGATGAGAATTTAACCAATAATACCCTCATTATTATGAGAACAGAAATTAATCTCTTAAAGCTTAATTTAAGTAGCATCGTATGTCTGTCTTTTAACATTAATGTGGGCAACAGATAAATGTCAGTGTGCGAAGTGTCCAAACAATACTATTTCTTCAGACTGATTGATCTACCTTTACAGATACTTGCATTGACCATCAGTGTCTGGACTGTGGTAAATGTTAATAGAAATATACAAATGTAACTCACTGTTAATTTTGTTGACTTGGAGGTAGAAGTTTTCGAGGTTCTCACTGACAATTGGAATGCTCTTCAGCTGATTGAAGGAGAGATCCAACTCAACCAGTGATGTGATATTGAAGGCATTGCCTGGTATTCCAGAATCTGTTAATTTGTTGTGGGATAAACGTAAATATTGCAGGGCTTTAAAACCTTGGAAGTACTCATCAGGAACATTGGAGATCTGGTTATTATCAAAATACAGCATGAGTAAGGAGTGAGGCAGTCCTGTTGGTAGCTTTGTGAGTCGATTGAAGCTTAAGTCAAGATATAAAAGTGAATTCAGGCCTTTAAAAGCCCCAGAAATAGAATCTGCTTTCAACTGGTTGTTCTGGAGGTGAATGACAGTCAGATTCACAAGGCCCTCAAGTGCACCAGGATTGACTTTTGTGATCTTGTTGTGACTTAATTGCAGGTCATCCAGAGTTTTGGGGAGTGGTCCAACAGCTTCAGTCAAATTGTTGTAGTTAATGTGAAGTTTCTTCAGATTCTTTAGTTTAGAGAAGACTCTTCCCTTAATTTTTGAATTTTCCAAATGATTGTGATCTAGGATCAGCCACTGTAGGTCTGTTACATTATCAAATGTGTTCTCTTCAATGCCCTCAATCATATTGTTTCGAAGATAAAGGTATTTTATTCCACTTGGTACAATCGGAATGGTTTTCAGTTTGAGATTGTCACAATACATGGCTGTAGGGTAGCTTAGGGGACAATTACATTCTGGGGCACAGACTGCTGAGGATGGCCCAAAAGGATCATAACCGTAATCATCTTCGGGACCATAGTAATATTGGCAAAAAATGCCACTAATCAATAACAGAAAGACAGGTAGGGAGTTTAAAGCCATCTTTGCAATACGTCTTTTCCCTGTATGGTAAAAGGAAATAAAAAGTTATAACTTTTATTTTTTTCTTCAGCAATATTGGAAGTTTTACCACATAAATTTTATAATTAAAAACATTAATTATATTTGCTATATTAATTATATTTTCTTAATTTAAAAATATATTAGCTTTTTGGCATTGTGTTGTTATTGCTATAAACTTAAAGTCCCTGTCTTGTTATAATCTGCCTTTGTAATGCAAAATTGCAGGCCATTCTGCTGTTTTAAGTAAAACTTTACATCTTCCTGCATTCATTCATTAAGTCACAAGAAGGGTAATAAAGTCAAAATTTTTTAAACTTGGCACAGTGGAGTTTTCAGTTCTGCTGAAGGCCATGTTCAGAGGCATTTCAGAAATATAAATTCTATCAAGCATTCTTAACGTAATTAATTGCCTCATAATAATAACGTGGCCAATTGACTTAAGTTTGAAAAACCCATGGAAGTCACAAACTGAGGATAATTATCTGCTGTATAGTGTGTTGTTAAGATGCCTGTGACTTGAAATATCTTCTTCTCATGGATTATATCCAGTAAAGCATGGTCCACTAAGTTTCGTATTTACCTGGAAAGCAAACTAATAGAAATACATAGTATAGTCTCCTGGTCATATCAAACAAGCAGCACTATATGCATGAGTATACTCTACCTAATATGGGCCTACAGTGGATCTGAAATTACTGAATTTCAGATAGTGCAAATGTTCTTGCAAATTCTATGCATAACAATAGATGTGTTGATTACATTATATGACCATTCTAAATCAACAGAACAAGAAAGCACTGGCTTCACATAGTTGGTCTTCCAGTCCACGTACAGGAAAAGGACATTTAGTGTCCTTGCGGATGTGATCCAATATGAGTGGTCTCACCTTACTTTTTAAGGGCATACCTTTCTCATCAGCTACTCCACAAGATGCTGATCTGTAAAGATAAGTACCTTGCTATTATTCTTACTATCTAGGTAGGCATTGTGTTGGAAAAGTGGGTCTAGTATCACTGAAGTCAGTGAGCTTACTTCGTTTTTCACCAGCAAAAAACAAGGTTTGGTGTACTCAGCTACTTTCAGACAGTGAGATGATTAAGAAAATCCTTAGAAACTTCTTGTTCTCAAGTAATCTCAGAAAGTATGTGAAGCCTGTAAACACACCACCAGACATTGATCTGAGATCTGGGCAATCTTCCAGCTGAGTAAGTTAGTCTTGCTATTGGCTTTGTTTAGTGTTACACAGAGTACCTAGTGTTAAAATGCAGGGCCATAGCTAGAAAGCCTTCCCTAATTATAAATTTCCTTGCTTTTATTGACTTGATAAAAGATACATCACATTCTTGTAATGTAATAATCTCAATTAATGTACCTCTAGGCAGGTCCTGTTGATCTCATGCAATGTAGCACAAATATTTTTTTAAAAAATGTTTTTATGTTATCTCCAGCCAATCACCCACAAAGTCCCCCTTCTACATGTTTAGCTGCTGTTCCCTGAAAAAGGAGGAGGATTGTATATCTTTTCCATTGTGTTGGTCCCATCACATTTACCTAACTACAAACTAAAGAATAAAGCAATAATTGAAATATGAGTTATTGGTGTAATTTGCTTTGTCCTTCATTACTGCATAAGAACATGAAAACTCAACCTTCAGTCCCCTGCTGGTATAAATAAGTACAGCTCCTCTGAAAGCAAAGACACTACAGTGACATAATTCAGCTCAAAATCTGGTCCTATTGTGGTACGAGACATTAAAGATGGGATACTTAACTGCCTCTGTATTCAAAGTATAAGACAGAGTGTAATGAACTTCTTGGGCTACACTCTTTGGCCTTACAGTGACATTTTTATACATATGTATAATTTTATAGTTTAACTGATAAAGTAGCATAAACATCCTATTTTAAATTCAAATTTTACTATTCTTCTAGTTTCAAATTATGTTTGTACTGTTGAATTTTATTATTAATATCATAGGCTGAGAGATCTTTTAAATAGTATAAAATGTTTAACTGCTTTGCAAAACCCTGGAAGTAATTTTAAAAGTTAGGTAGCAAGTGATTTGAATTATTTTATTAACAACATTTTAAAATGTAGGTGACAGTTCTGTAGTACAGGGGCATGTGTGCATGTGTGTGACAGAAAATAGCACAGTAAAGTATATATGTAATGCAGCTAACTTGTCTTAATCATGGATTTCTCATTCATGTATCTAAATGTTTCTCTGTCAGAAGTGTAAAAGGTAAATACATCATGTACACGTGCTTATTTGTTACACTGAACTGTATGAATCCAAAAGATAAAATCAGAATACATTCTTAGAAATTTATCTTAAAACATAAGCATGCTTGGACAAATTGCCTGTTTTTGTTCTAAGTAGTTATGTGGTAAAATACCTGTGAAAATATTTATGAAGTTGCTCAGGCAACTTGCCAAAACATACTAAATAGCAAATCCACAATTTGGGAATAATGCTTACTACAGTACAGTAGACAGAGTATCCAAACTGTTGTCGAGCTTGTCTATACTGCCTTAATTCTAAAGTCTTTGTGAAACAAAATAAATAGAATTTTATCAATCAATCAGCCTTAAACTAAGTATACCTTAATTCTGCAACATAACATCTTACAGAGTTTGCAAAAGATTTAATTTTTAAGAGATTCAATAGTATATTTAAAGTGTGCTTTAAAATTAACTAAAATTTTCAAAATACCTATAATTTTCCTCTAATTGTTTACTTAATTATTTAAATAGCAGCATACCTTGTCTTTTTTGTAAAATGAAGGAAAATGATTTAACAAATGGAGTTTGTGGAGCTCTTACTAATAGATATGAATGAATAAGTAAGCAGTGAGTAGTCTTACAAATTTCTTTGTACTGTATATCAACTCTTCTTTTGAAGCAGAAGAAAACAGACTGTAAAAAAGTGCAACACTGATGCACAAAATATGTGAGGTTGTTTTAAGGAAACTGAGAAAGCAAGTCCACTAAGCAACTGTTGATTTGTGTTCAATTTACAAATTGGCAAACTTATTCTGACATGTTTTCACATTCCCATTACAGCTACATTTAAATAGCTGAACATTTCAGTTAAAACATGCAGCAGCACTTACCTTACTGCCTCGAAGCTGCTTTCCTTAATTCCCAGAGCAGATGCAATAAGGGACTGTATCAACCAATATATGCTGTAAACAGTGTCAGGAGGTAAAAGTCTGCCAGATCTTCTGTGNAAAAAAAAAAAAAAAAGCCCTAGTCACGCTGTTCTCTGAAGCTGCTATGTCATCATGGTGATCTTGTGGTGTGGCATGTACAAAAATGCAGCTCTCTAATGAAGTGCAGGTGGATAACATATTTCGTACAAGGACAACCCATCTGTTACTCCTGTGGGACGAGAGAATGATCAGTGTTTCACAAATCTGAGAAAGTTTAGACCACTAGCCATAGCCTTATGCAAGGAATTTTTATATTTTAGAGGGAAAACTTTGTAGATTATAAAATAAATTGCAAACAGACTTTTGTTTTCCAACTTATTTTATACTGCTAGACATGAGCTAACAAATAGTGCTCAGACCTCAATGCTGCTGTGCTTCTTTAGCCAAGTGACTCATTCATTTTTCTGCTGTTTTAACTATCTTATGTCCACAGTAAAATATCCCTAAGAGAAGTTTTAGCTTGAGGATCAGAACCAAAGGTGCAGGACTGTCTTTGAATCATAACCTTTTCTGCAACATTAAATACTGAGTTTGAAGTTTCTCCTGCACAGCATTGGAATTTACTTGGTCTGTAGATTTACTTTGGTGATTGAATGCATGTTTATTTAATAAAAACACATACCAGGAACATTTTTTTAGCAGTTACTGTAAACTCACTTTATACATTTGTTCATTTTTGCACTTACAGCTTTCTCCTGCTTTTCAGAATCTGGAACTACTCAGCTTTACATTGTCTGTTTCTTATTCCATGGATGTAGTTCAAGAATGCATCTTAAGGCTTGGATGAGATATTATTTTCACCAGGCAATGCCAAAAAATAATACACTAAGACAGTAACTGTTTAAAGTGGGTCTTAATGTTTCCATAAGAACCTTCCCTTACCCCTAAATGGTGGATGTCTTGCCTTTTTATGGGGCACAAGCTCTTTCTTATTAAGTTAGATGGGGACAAATGTGATATGTGCATGTAGAAAGCATGCACAAACAATTTTAAAGTGTCTTGTGTGTTTAATTGTATTTAGCTGTAACTGTGGGTACAGATCAAGTTTCTCAGCTATTACGAACTGGCTATCTTTATGAAAAATCATGGTACAGGATATGGCTGGGCTGGTGAACCCTCGCAACTTCCTGAAGGAGTCTGGATGGGGGCTTCCCCTAAAACCTGCTGCTGGTGCATTGGGGCCTCCCTGCCAGTGCAGGTTAACAGGAGCAAAGAAAGGTCTGGCGTAATTCAGTGCCCTTCACTGAGAACAGGAAACAAGCAAAATGATTACAGACCTCTGTGCTTCTGCAATAACACAATTAGCAAATGAATTTGCTCAAGACAAGAGTGCCAAGTGCCAGTGCAGCCCATGGGGAGTGACTGTTACTGTTTTGATGTTCTGACACCACTCCTGTCCTCCTGGTGTGAGAGAACCATTAAATGTTAGGAAAGAGATGCTGATGACAGACCATAACTACATTACTATTTGAATTATGCAAATAAGTGACTGTGAAGCAGTGGGATTACAGCAGCGAATTAAGCTAAGTAGGTGAAGAAGTGTGCATGGTACCAAAGCTAGAAATGTGTAAGTGGACAAAGCTGCTGTTGTTCTGTGTGTGGACAAGCAGAGACCAGATGGAGTTTCTCGTGCACAGTATGATCCGTATCTGAAAATGGCTTCATTAGTTTCAGCTGGCCAAGGAAAAACCTAAACTGTAGCCTTGTCTGCAAATGGTGAAACAAGCAGGAGCATTTAGCAAAAGATCAGTTGGAATAAATAAAATATTTTGAATATAGAAACAGATGCCTTTTAAGGCAATACTTAAGGTTCTTGTAGTTTGCTCTGTGACAGAAGGTACAGCAAGCTGAGCAATGGAGCATAATATTTGTAAAGAGAAACTCGTGGGAAAGGAACTAGTTGTGATTTTTCTGATCAAGTATTTGTTTTGAAGGACAAGATCAATATTATAATTTAATACATATATCAATCTTTCAGCAGTAATGTAGTTTTACATTTGCAGTACAAACAGAACCGTGTGTTGGCTGTAAATACAGGATAGTGCAGGTTTAACATGTTTTTGGCGGTTATATTTATGCACAAGTTGTTTATCACATTGTTTTCTGTAGGTCCAGTATACATCTTTTTTCTCATTCTATTAACAGAAATACAAAGCATGCGTATCTCAATAAATTGTAGAAAAATCTTATTAAAGAAACATGATGATATTTTGCAACAACTGTATGTTAAAAGCTTAGATTACAAAAAGTTCAGCTGAGAATTTTTCATTCATATAGTTCCTGTCTTCCTGACTGTTTTAAACTAGCTACATGAGTTGCACAGTCAAGATGAAGAATCACATGCCTTTCAAGAAGAAGTTGTAAAACAATAGATTTTACCTTTTTTCTAATAAGATTTTTGCCATCTCTCCACTCTGTTATTTAACATTGTCTCTTCATTTTTTTATGCTTTCCTAATCATTCTGTTCTGATTCATGAAGCACCCACCTGTTAAATCTCTGGGAGAGCAGGTAGGGACTAAATCCCAGCAAATGGAGTTATGGCTCCTTCTGCAGCAAAGGATGGAAAAATGGATGGTTGATTTCTTCTTTCTGGCCCTAATTTTCATGGTTTGGGGTGCTTTTTTTGGTAGTTGTCTGAAATCATTAAACAGCATGGGAACATATTCTATCTAATTTCCAAGGAGTACACAAAAGAATGTGTAAATTCGCTTATAACATCTAAGTTGAAAGCGGTTATGGATACACTTAATATCTGATAATGTCAGAATGTATTGATATTTCACCTTTGCAACAACTGTGCTGTTAATTAAGCCATCTCAAAATTAATTTTCTCTTTTATTGCTTAGTTATTCATTTTCTTTAGAGGGAAATGTGATCAAAACCTATTCCCATCCAGTTTTCTTCAGCTTGTGGTACATGAACAGAAATATTCTTTTTAATTAATTCGAAGCTCCTTGTTAACTGATATTTTAATGGCTGCAAATGGTCGAGAAGTCTGTTAGGTTGTAGTGAAAGAATCTGAAGGCAGAGCTCACTGCAAGGATAGCACTTCGCCCTGGATGAGATCTAGATTTCTAATATTGTTGAGTTACAGTGCCATTGTTTTATTTCTTCACTTATCATGACATCTTTTCTGCCTTTTGTCTCCTGTAAAACTGTCGTTATAACTTCTACATATTTCTGCGTAAACGGAAACTCCTCCCAATCTGTTTGCTTTTAATCTTCTTTTTCTCAAAAGACCCAGGTTACTAAAACATAATAGATATTATCTAAACCAACTGCTTCCTTTTAGTCTTAAACCTGTGTACACGTCTGGTACACAGATGTGTACCCTAAGAACCAAGATATTTGGATGCCCAAAATTCAGAATAGGATATCTGGGTCATAAAAGCATATAGTCCCAAAAGAAGTGCTTGTGGATTTTTCATGTTGCCATGTAAAATGAGTAGTGAGTTTTTGCGCTGATCACTCATAATTTAGATATTACTCTTAAGATGAAATGAAGGATAGTTCATTTGAATTGACTACCTGCAGCAGAAGATAAAGAAATGTCCATTAAGGGAAAAGGCTCTTTCATGGGCACCATAGAGCAAGACACTTAACTGTAGAGGGGCAGTGTAGTGTTTATGCATGATGTTCTCCATATCTCTTATACAGTGAATATATAGCCTGTTACCCTATATATAGTGAATAAACAAAAATATTGTATTGGCTCAAATCTCCAGTAATATTTTTACAAATGTTTTTGTGAAGTCTTGCGGCATTTAAAAAATATTGCTTAAGGCTGACTCATATCAAATGAGTTCCACTAAAAACAATTCAGTTCCGGATTCTGAAGGATGTAGGTGCTTATTATTTTTTCATCTGAAAACTTCCATCCCTTCAAACTGAAATTTTATTTGTTCAGTGTCTACACTGCACTTACATGTTAAATGGAAAGTGTTAGAGCACATACTATAACCATTACAAAATTTGTGGTAATCCAAATTCTCTTTTTTTTTTTTCCCCTTTCTCCTAAAAAGGAAATAACAGCTTTGGAAATTTACAAAAATGGTAATAGTGGTACGACCTATTAGCAGACCGCAACAGATATTTTAGTTGAGCATGGATCTTTGTTTTTGTCGTTCTGAAAAATTGCTCACTGCTTTGCTTCAGACTTGACAGCATCTATGTTCCAGTACTATTAGCCTCCTACCCGTTGTTTTTCAGACTGTTTTTGTACTAGACTGCACTTAATTTCATTCAAATTGTCAATGTGAAAATTCCTTTGAGTTAATTTGAAGATTAATCAGACCTCTTTTATGTTAAGAACTGCATAGATGAAGGCAAGATGCTGTTTTTAAAACAAATTCCTATACATATAGACTGTTCTTTGTGTTGCAGCATTTAAAATGTGCAAATCTATGTATAAAAGAAAACCAGGTGGCCCTGGAACATGAACCAAGTCAAATTATTTCTAATGTAAAGAATGTAATAGGATCTGAAGGAGTTGCTGAATTTGTGGGAAAGTTTTGGTTACAGGTAAAAATTACAGTAGCAGCTCTGTATTTTAAACAGTACAGATAATTTATAGGAAGAGAAAGAGATGGCCTTGGAAAATTTGGCTAGCTCTCTGCCTATTGTTTGCACATCTGATGCCGTATCAATGTAGATCTTCTTTGAAAACCATTGGGTATTAAACATCTTCCCCTAATCTAAGCATAAGCAATGCCTGTCTGCTTTCAGAACACTACTTTAAGGTCAGAAAGGATGTTATAACACACCATCTACCCTGACCTGCTGTATAACAGAAACCATTAAGCTTTGTCTTTTTACTGCTGTACTGAGTTCAACAAGATGCCTTTGACTACATATGCTCCAAACAACATATAACTGTGATCTAAGACATAAACAGTTTGGGAGTTTTCTAGTTTGATGTAAAATTCTGTCAATTTTTGCCCAGGTTAGTTTCAGGATCTGGCAGGTTATGACAGACACTCAACACTTTCCCATCTGTGTGCAGAGGGTTGCATCTTGGGGCAGCAGCTGACATAATTCAGACTGCCAGTTGAGTAGGGTTTATTTTTCAGAGTTTTCATCCTTGTGTCTTCTAATGTTTACTTGCTGGCAGCACCCAGAAGTAGAGTCTGGTTCCGGGCTCATAGGTCTGGTTCCCAAGCTCATAGGAAGGAGCGTCTGCTCAGTTAGCACAGACCCAGGATATCTGCACTCAGTACATTTGTCTTCTTCTGCTTTCACTTGAAGAACAAACATCAGGAAACTTTAGGCTTAGTGAACGCAACAGGGTTGCCAGCTGCTACAGGAATTGGTGCAGGTGGGAACTGCTGCTTACTGCAAAGCCAGTTTATCGCATCACGCTTCTTCACTCTCCCAGAGAGTTCCTATGACTGCAACCATTTGCCTAAAGCAATCCAGCAGTATGGTGCTATATGGCTTAGTTTTAGGTAGTCCTGTGGAGAGCCAGGAGTTTGACTTGGTGATCCTTATGGGTCCCTTCCAACTCAAGATATTCTACGATTCTATGTAGAAAGCAGCAGTTTGGTGTGCAGCCACATACCCCTTAGCTTTGAACATGATGCCCAGACAGCCAGCACATAGCACTTGCCTTCTGCAAGTTGATGCAACCCTCTGCTGGAACACATCCACTTGGTGATAAATTTGCTTTGCCATGAAAACAGGACGTTTTGGGAGCCGCTTAATGTGCAGTTTTTAAAGTACTGTTCATTGTCATTTTTAAAATGAAACACCTTGGAATAATCTACTGCTACTACTTAGAAGACCCTGTTACCTGCCAAGTTTACAACCTCATGAGCAAGTAAAGGCTTGCTAGATAATATCTATTATATCATTAGTTATCTCTTAGTATCTATTCTGACATTATTTGTCACTTAATTCATTACCAACTGAATGCTGTATCAGATTTTTGCATTCTTTTTCCTGGGACTCACAGAAAGTTAATAACCCTGAGGTATAGTATTTACCCATTTGTAGTCCATGAACTGTAACGACGCACTGGTATTCTGGTGTTACCAGGTTCATTAAAATGGACTGTTAACGAACCAAAGATCTCTTGCATGCTTTCCAAAGACATTTAAGTACAAATTGTTATGACAACCCAAATTGAAAGAATTTATCACTAATAAATATTATTTCATTTTTTCCTTTCAGAAAGAACATGGTATTCCTCATATGATAAAAGTTCATCAGTCTGATGAAAATACCTCAGTCTACTACTCTCCAAATGCAGATAAACAATGTTTACTATTTTTTTTTTTAAACACATTTTATTTCTACCTATTGTCTTGTGCCTGTCCACTTGTGGTTCAGTAACACTACTGGAATTTATTTTTCTCCTCATAAAGTTCAGCTTCTTCCAACTATTTTCAACCATGTTATGCGTGGATCCATCACTGACATCTTCAGTGCAATTGAGTTTTGGTTTTGCCTCATTATTCATATGCACAGAGACACTATTATGCATACTTTGTATTTCCTCACTCTCCATGTCTTACACTTTGTTGTGTTTTTGTTTTTGTTTTTCCACTCTAATTGTGTTTGGCTTTTCTATTGAAACAAATGAGCTTATGGGTAAAATTGGCCTTTTTTGGTTGTAAAATCAGAGAGGAAAAGGTATGTGAGGACAATCTCTTAAACTCTTTTAAAGTATAATTATATTTTTCTTCTAATTTTTTCCTCCCGGACAAATTTTCTCATCCTTTTTCCTGTTTGGGGACACTGAGCTCCTCTGAAATACTGGCTGGAAATATGCTTTTGACCATGTTAAATAGTCAGGTTTGGCAACCACCAGATTCCAGTCCAGTGATTAACTTGTCTCTATTCATCATGAGGAGGTCCAGAGTGGATTTACCTCATGTTGAATGCAATACCTTTTGTCTTAGGAATTATGCAGTCTTGAGAAACTCTACTGATGCTTTATGGGCAGCATGACACTGCTAGTAACATCTCACAAAATGAAATCTCCCATCAGAATAGTTGTCTATTTCATAAGTTACTACATCTTATATCTTTTTAGGATTACCCTCACATTCTCTGTCAGATGCAGACCACCTTTTTATAAACAGTCTCAGATGCTATAATTCAAACTTTGGTCCTGAGAGACAGCAAAAATAGGTGTCTACATGCGTGGTAGTAGTCCAAACACTTCTCATGGTCAATGGCGATCTAGTGAAAATAGTTATAGAGCCTAGGGAGTGATTCAACTTTCTAACACAGACACAATAACAGTATTCAGTTACCTAAATGTAGGTAACTAGCATCATTTGAGATGCTCTAAGGTATGTAGCTCCTCTGTATGGGTGATGAGAAAGGACTTAAAGACCTGTCACCTTTTCAAGTGGCACTTGATGACAAAGCACAGTACTCCACAGTGCCTAATAACAAGGCATCTGCATTTGGCAATTGACTGTTGTCAAGTGGCTTCATTCAGATGGTGATGGAAAGACATCTACTGATGTTTGACATGTCCTGGACTGTCCAGCACATCCAAGTGGGGCTGGCTGCTATGACTCATGATCTTGAGGAGACCCATTCTGTCTTGAAGTAGTGGCAAGAGGCCAAGCACATCTAAACAATCTAGAATGACTTTAAACACTTACGTTTTGATACCTGAACTGTGCCCTTGGAGCTCCGGTCCAGGAGATAACCAGTCTCCTAAGTGAGGTAATATCCTCACTTTGTGTAAACTGAAAAGTATTTTCTCCAACAGTTTTCTCTTTAGACTTCTTATAGCTGAGTATTCAGCACAACGTCTGCAAAGAAATGTCACAGAAATAGAGCCAAGCAAAATGAGATGTAGAAGCCTAGAAACAGTCATGATCTATTTTCCCACAGCTATTTTCCATTTTCTTACTACCTCTAAAAAACATAATAATAAACAAGCCAAAATAAGGACTTTTTTGAAAGTGAAATAAAAATTTAGAAAACAGACCTCTGCTTCCATTAGATCATCACCTGGGTCCTCACTGAACAGTTTTATTTTGGTTTAGTCAAGCAAAGCTTTTTAATAGAATTCATGTACAATTGTATAAGCTATAGACATTGGAAAGGACAGAAGCTGTTTAAGAGATTGTGCCTCACATGCTCTCATAGGCTTGTTTTGAACTGACACAAGAATGTTTAAGGTCTAATTTGCTCTCTATACACCCAAGAACAGACAAGCTGCACCCACATTTCCTCATCCTGTGAACGAATACACCACTTTCCAAGTATTCTTGTTCACCTTCCATAGATTTTAGACCTCTGCCTACTTAGCCTGACTCTTTTTTCTCTACCTTTTTTTGGTTTTTGGACTTCAGTAAGCAATTAATTATTGTCTTTGGATAATTATGTATCTGTATATTCACACACATGTATGGCTGTTTGACAAACAGCAAACTGATTTGGACCAAAAACTGGAATCAACATCTATCCCTTTAGCTTCCTTGTAGTATTTTTCATGTTTTCTTAGTATCTAAAATTGCTTTTGCTTATATAGATACGTTATGCTACAAAACAGAGTAGCATTTTCAAAGATGCCACAACTTCTTAGAATAGCAATATTGAGCTAACCTAGAAGGAATTTCTTTCCTTCTCTCTTCAAATGCTGGGCTGTAATTTCTTTTGGATTGGAGGTATGGAAAGTAAAGCATTGCAATCAAATACAGTAATTCCATCAAACTCTCATATCAAAACTCCATGTTATCAGCCGTTCAAAGATATAAAAAGATGGAGATAGACTTTAACATGAAGAGCTGAAGAGGTCATTCCAGCTGCCTGAGAAGAAAAAATAGGAAAGCATTCAGATAGCAAGCAGGTAAAAGCATTCTCAATATTTGGGTAGATCAACACAAAACATTAATGTTCCCGCACTTAAAATTAATATATAAGCAAATGGATGACTTCCCCTTTAGGCTCTACCTGCACTAGTAAATCACATAGTGGCCTTGACACTAGCAAGTCACCTTTTATAGCATAAATTTATTAAAAATGGCTTTTCCATTATTCTGGCCTGAACTGAACAATTCCTAGTCTTGGTTTGGGACTTACCACTCTCAACGGACAGTTTAAATGAAGCCATCCTGTTTTGTGGGGTAAGATACACTTACCGGAGAGATGGGGCTAAGTCGTGCTAGTTGGTCCAGAGCTGTAAAACGGCATGATTTCATTTAATAATACAGATGCGGTTTTAGAGTCTGGAATATAACCTGAGCCATCAATAAGAAAATAGACATGCATGTCCTAAGGTCTGCTGACATTAGCTGATCAACCGTGTGACTTTTATCAAATTATAATTTCAGTATTTTCACCATTTTCTTGAAATGTGTGTGTGTTTGTGTGTGTATGTGTATGCATATGTCACTCTTGCTTTACTCTAAAGTTTTTAAGAATATACATGGATTATTTTTAATTTTCAGAAAAGAAATAAATATGTTCCAGAAATAAGCTCTGATTCCAAGCTTTAGCAGAATAATAATTTTTAAGTGGAAAAGCTGGTTTCACTTGGAACTGCTGACACAAACTTAGCTACAGCAGTACTGGTGAGCAACACTGTAATTTAGGTCATGTTCCTATCCCAGAGATAACTTTGATAATATGGCTAGCCAGTTGTGGTATAGCAAAATCCATTGCCCCTTTTCCGATCTCTTGAAAGCAGAATGAGACCTTTTTTTTCCAGAGCTGAGCACCACACATTTGTAATAACTTTGCTCACGAGTAGAAGGCATTTACTTTGTGTTTCAGCTGTTAAATCTTTGCATTTATTTTGGAACTTTTAGCACAGTAATTGAATAACTCCTAGAATACCTGATGTCAGAAAACAATATAAACAGGGCGATCACATTAGAAAGATCCACACCTTTTATAAAAGAGGTTGGGTGATCCTTTCCTTCTTTTCTCCTGTCCTGTTGAGGTTTATTCTTCCCCCTTTCTGGGACTAAGAGGGTTTTTCGAGGCATGCAAATGTTGATGAATGAACAAGGCTGGTTCTGAACACATGTGTAAGCCTTCATCCTCATGTCCTCTCTGTCCAGACCCATCAGAGATTTATGCTGTCTCAGACTGGTGACTTTTCTATGGAACTGACATGGTCATTCTTTCAAGTACGTGGAGAATAGATGTGCAGGTGATATCCCACAACATTTTGATTCAAGGCACAGTGAAAGGAAGATGTGTTGTGGGTATGTTCTGCCTGGTTTTTTACCTCAAATTATTTTACTGACTTGATATCTGAGCTTGACCTTGGACCTGCCTCCTCAATAGGGATCTGTTACTGGATGGTTGGCCAGCCCTGATTGCAGCCACTGAACCTGTTCTGCTCTTCTTCGTTAGGTGCTGTGGGACTGTGCACTTTTCCCATGAGGTTGCTACCTTGCCTTGTGTAACTACTGGATCCCAACTTTCCTTCTCTTGTACAGCTGCCCTCTCCTGCTGAACCCTGACAATAAGCTCAGGGAAAGAACAAGGGCCTGAGCTTAAAAGTAGCTGTCTAGGTGAGCGCAGGTTCTAGAAGAGCATGGTCATGGCAGCAAGAGCCTCCTGGTGTACCTGGGTACATGGTACTGTGTATGGAATCACAGAATAGTTTGGGCTGGGTGAGACCTTTAAAGGTCATCTAGTCCAACTCCCATGCCATGAGCAGGGACCTCTTTCACTAGATAAGGTCACTCAAAGTGCCATCCAGCCTGATCTTGAACACTTCCAATGATGGGGCATCCACAACTTCTCTGGGAAAACTGTTCCAACGTCTCACTACCCTTAACATAAAGAATGTCTTGTTTATTTATAACCTAAATCTACCCTCTTTCAGTTTAAAACTGTTGCCCCTTGTCCCTGGTAAAAAGTCTCTCTCAGTCTTTCTTGTAAGCCTTCTTTAAATATATTTTTTATATATATATATATAAAATATATATATATATATTTTTATATATATAAAATATCCTCTAGAATCACTGTAACAGGTCCATGTCTTGTGCTGTGAGCTCCAGAACTGGATGTATAACTCCAGGTGTGGGTCCCACAAGAGTGGAGCAGAGGGGAGAATCATGCCCCTTGACATGCTGGCCATGCTTCTTTTTATGCAGCCCAGGATACAATGGGCCTTCTGGGCTGCCAGTGCACATTGCTGGCTCATACCAAATTATTTTTCCACCAGCATCCCCAAGTTCTTCTCTGCCGAGCTGCTCTCAATCCATTCATCACTTGATCTGTACTGACACTGGGTTTGCCTCCACCTTCATGAGGTTCGCATTTTATACATTCGTGTACTACCACATATGCTCTCATGCCAGCCTAGAAGATGTCTGTGAGGTTGCCAAGTGTCTAGAAATTGCTTTTATCTCCTCTCTCTCACTTGAACTGGGAGACGGTGGAGGCGGGTGGGAGGCATCCTCAGCTTCCTTTTCTGTAGGGCAGAGCTTGGGTAAATGGTACTTGTATTCTCTGACTCCTATTCCTGCTGTCTTTCTCTTTTTCAGCTCTGCAGAATAATCTAAGATCATCGTGCAGTTGTATCTTTCCATAGTGTGAGCACATTCCTTCTGCCTGAGATGTACGGATCGCAACAACCCTGTGGGTCAGAATTCTGACAAGGAAGTTCAAAGGAGATATTACCGTATCAGAGTAACTTGTCTTTTGATAGCAATAAGGAGGCTAACTACCTAACTGTTTCCATAACAATCAAATTATCTGTGTCTGTTGAATAGAAATTCACAGTCTTCTCTATCTCCCTATAACCTACATGTGCAGCGGCTCCTACTATACACCAAAAATTACCGAGATGTCTTTAAAGAACTTGGTGTTGGAAATGAGCAGTAAAGGATAGAAGAGGGAAAAAAAATACCCAAAAGGTTAATATTTTTGTTTAATTTTGTTGATGTCATGATGAAACATTAAATCGCCTGAGCTTTATGGTCTCTCAGTCACTCTCCATTAGCCAACATTTCAAAGACAGTGCTTTGTTTCAAGGATTCATTGCAACATTTCCACTTTCTCTTTCCACATGAGAATGATGTGTATGGACAAACCTCTGAAGGATTATTCTCAGAAGTGAATAAGCCTTTTGAAGCATTTCATTTCCCTAGAGTTTCTAACATAGCCAAACATTATTTAGAATTTTTCTGTCTTTCATGTCAAGATTATTTTATGCATTCTGAAAATCCATTTTATTTTCCTGCACTCTGGAATTTGGTTTATTCTTCATAATCTTTTGATTCCTGCAAAGATTCAATACCTTGAAATGAAAAGATGAAAGAATGCATCAGCAGAATACTATATGATTAGCTTAATTGGTTCTGAGTTTTCTTGTTGAAAGGGCTTTCTAACATGCATTTAGTAGCACACACATGGTCCCTATTTTCCATGCCTTTGTACTGGGATTTGAACACTTTCAAAAAGTTGCTGTGTGGAGAAGCACTAGCCTAATTCATCTCAATTAAAGTCTTCATCTGGAAGCAATAATATAAGTTGTTCAAATCTGAAGTTTGGAAAAATAGTAGCAAAATCCTTAAGGCTTTTTCATTCGAATATAATATGTAGTTTAATATATTAGTTGAAAATTAATAAAAGGTATAAGTATGATTTATTATAAATTATGTACTTGGATACTATAGAGTCAATAGCATAAAGAATTGGGAAAAAAATGGAACTTTGCATGATTTCCTGTCAGCTATGAAAATAGAAAGTTTTGTAACCTGTGGCCATTTGGACAGAATAAAGCATATTCTACTGCCGATTCTGCCAAATGCTAGGAGCAACAAATCTACCCATTAACATTTGTGCATATAAGTAAAACAATATGCCATTTATCACCAGGTATCAGTACTTGCAGGTGTTCGTTTTCTCTCCATTTGGGTGTGAGCCAAAGACAGTACCTGGGACAATTTTTTGGATGAAGCTTTTCTGGATGGAGACGGTTTAGATAGTTTACTGTTTGTTTGTTTAAAAATCGCCTTTTGTATGTAAACAGTGGATAGCATATTTTGTTTAATTCCTCTTCAAAATTGAATGTCCATCTGCAGATTTCAGTTCTTCTGACTGAAAACACTGGAACTATTCATGTGGGTAAATGCAGATACAAGGCCTACAACATTTGCCGTTTTCCAATAACTTCACTGTGCTGCTTGCTGCAGCCATACATGTGGATTCAGAAACGTGATTATTACTATCACTGCTTTTCATCACACTGCAGAGTCTCTGATTTTGTTATTAGTTCCTTTTTTTAATATTATGCTATAATCTTAAAAATGTGTAAATATATATGTATATTATTAGAGCAATACCATTTTTTCACAGTTTTGTCCACTTTTTCTCCCACAGATATAAGTTAAGTCCCAGTTTAAGCAGGCAGTAACAGAGCATTAGCATTCTTCTGGTCTGCTGACTTAAAACACTCACATGGAGGTAATCTCCCAAGCTTTCAAGTAGCATAATGTACACAATGAGCACGAGAACAGCCTGACAAAGCAGTTTTGAAGAAACCACAGCTTTGTATCTCAGAAAGTTTGGAGTTTAAGAGGCAGGGAGAACAGCCTTCCATCATGCCTGCATCCAGGATGGTCCTCAGACACTTATGGTACAATAACAGCCCTGGACTTCCAGAGCAGGATGCAGGGCAGGAGACCAAGGGCTGGTTTATGTCACTTTAAATGTATCCATTGATGCGTCTAGCCTCTTGTTTGTGTTGAGTTTAATTCAAGTACTAAAACAGTTCTTGTGCCTTTTCAGGACATGCACAGATACTTTGTTCTGTTGCAGCTGGAGCTGCTGGAACACTGTCAGAGTGATATTTTACGCTAAATTTTATCAACTATTTTTAGTTCCACTGTTTCAGTTTGAAGTTGATGGACTTTATATTGAACATCTCGCAGTTCGTGCATCCCCTTCAGTGCTGTGCAAACTTGTCACTAACATGAGCCTTGATTTCTTTTTCTTTTTACTGAAGAAATTACTTCCAACTATATTAGCACTGACTAAACCCTTCTGGTGTTTTAAAATTTGGAACAGAAAAAATGCAACCACTTAGCCATGGCTTGGTAATGACCATGGAAAATAAGGCCATTTCTTTTGAGGGGAAAATAAAAAAGGAAAAAAGCCCAACAAACAAACAAACAAAAACACCAGAAATGTTGGTCAGTCCATGTAACAAAACTGATTTCAGACCAATGTGTACATTCAGAGAGAATGAGAAAAAAAACATTCATGTGCAAAGAGTATTCGAGTGTACAACATGGGTATTGATTTCACAGGTATGGACTCTGATTTAAAAGAAAAAATAGTCAAGCAGCAGAGTAATTATGTGAATTTGTGTAGGCTCCTTGCATAAAGCCTCAGAAACATATTTCCTTCTGGTTTTCACAGTTTTGTTACTGTCCCTCAGTGACACTAGATGGCACTTCAGAGTAGTAAAATCAGAAAGTCTTTTGTAATCTTTTCTAGTTACTTTGCATATGAGATATAGAGGCATTAAAATAATGCAAGCATTGAACAAAAGCAGATTTTCTCAGCTTTCTGCTAATTTTTGTATATGACTCTAAAGTAGCTAGTACTGTCTGTTTAAAAGAAGTAGCAAACATAAGCAGAAAGAAATTATAACAAAGTGGTTCACAGATAAGTCAAAAAAGCCAGGTTGTGGGCCAAAGAGCAGTTTTCAGAGGATTTGAGAAGCAGTCTGAGGAAGGAACTGAAAAAAATCTGTAAGCTTGGAATTCAGGGTAACATGTTGTTGCCAGAGATTTAAGAGATGATCCTTTCATGGAAATTAAATTAGGTTTGAAGACATTTATACATCACCAATCAGGTATATAATGATGGTCCATAATCTGGTGGGCATTAAGAGAAACCATCCAGGTCCCTTCTGGTTTTAAGAGACAAGCATATATGAAGGAACTAATTAAATTAAAAAAAAAAGATACTACAAAGGATCATTCCTTTCTTTCCTTTCCTCCTTCCTTCCTTTCCCCTTTCATTTCCTCCTTTCCATTTCCTCTCTCCTCTCCTCTCCTCTTCTCTCCTCTCTGTTTTTATTATTTTCTTTTTCCTTTTAAGTGGAAGATCTATCATTCTGTATTTATATGAAAAGCAGTCTTAAAAGCATTTGGCTTCCCAGCTTTGAAGTCTCCACAGAATCTGTGTGTGGATAGGGTCTTGTCAGTCCAACATTGTAGGTATGGCTGCACAATTTATGGAAAACCAACAGTGTGTTTACCTTTTGAATTTGTCACGATCTTGCTGTGTTCTCCTGTTATAGGATTTGCTTATTCTGCTATATCACATAGGGCTGGGAATCAGGAAAGTCCTGTTATCTTTTGCAGCCCTTAGTTGTTAGAGGAGAAGGTATTTCGTGAGGAACAGCTTGTGCTTTAGCACAGAGGGCAGCAAGCTTGGTATGGGACATACCATAGGTGTTATAGAGGAGGGCCAGGCTCAGATATTTTCTTCTGGACTTAAAGTTGCATCTGGTTTGAAAGAAAAGCCTTAGTATGGAGAGATCTTAAAGCCATGGAGGTAGAAATGGGAAGGTAGTATATATCTTTAATGAAGTGTTAGGTAATAAGTAATTATTATTTTTTCTGTAAGTCTTCCTGTAAGTTGTATCTGTATCTGATAATCTGAATTGTGTACATACAAACCCTGTGGAGTTGTTCAAGCTAAGGCAATGCCTTTGTTCTCTATTGAAATGCTAGTGCTCAGCTTTCTGCATGAAGCCTCTCTCTGAATAACAGCAGATATCTAACCAAGAACCAAAAAATTCTAACTGGTGATTTTCTGCAGGGTTTTCCCTCCAGTGACAGAAGGATATCACGTGCTGTTAGATTTATTCAAAAATAACACTCAGAAAATCTGAAATCCAGAAGAAAAAACAGATGCAAATGGAGGAAATCATTGGCTACTATATGAAGATAGCTAACAAGAGTGCAAACACGCTTATTCTATGTAATGGTTTTAGTGATTCACAATAGTTTCTAACTATTTACCGCCTGAATAAATGACAACTCTAAAAAGAATATATTAATTTTCTAGAAAAAAATACCTATGAGTGTTAGGCATGAAAAAGTTTCTTGAGGTAAGAGAATTTCACACGCAGTGACTATGTCAAAGATTTTCAGTTTTCAAGACTTAATAATAATTAAAGTTCTGAAACACTGTGTTATGCTATCGAAACAGAAAATAGAGACAAACACTTTGGAGTTTGCCTGTATTACATTATCCTTTAATATAAATGACATATAAGTTTTACAAATTAGAGAGATTGACCTTGGAGTATTAAGAGGCTGCAGAAGATCCTTTTAAGGTGACATTTTTATTGAATATATGTTTAGCTTTGTAGACTGACAGTAGAAATGTGCAGCCTAACTTTGATGTGCCCATTGGATGTTGTTGGGTTGATGAATCCCAGTTTGCAGAGGGCTTCAAATCAGTCTAAGAAGATACTTCTAGGAATGGTGTCCCAGCAATGTCCAGCTAGGCCTTGCAGTTATTTCACTTCATATTTTGCTATACCTATTATTTTGCTTATAATCTAAATGCCACAAATTCGTCAGATGGGGAGCCTGCATATCTCTACTTGACAATTAAAAACATAGTTTAAAAAAACAAAAACAGTAAAGGATGCTGACAAATGTACAATGTAGAACAAGTGGACAGTGAACTGCTATTATTTTTTGTTTAGATATATACATGGATTTATACCGATGACTAATACCATACTCTGCAAGGCAGCCTCACTGAAGTAATTAAAACTGCTCCTGTGACTAAGGTGAGAGGGATTTGCCCTAGAGAAATGTAGTCATTGAGCTCCAGACATAGGTTACAAGTTTTGTACTGCAGACTACTCATTATTTTGTTCAATAGGATTATGTTAGGCTAATCCTGAATAGCATTGCTCTAGAAGAATGGCAAACTTAAAAGAACTATGTGTACAATATGAATTTATCTTATTTTTCCAAAAATAATGACATTAGCAACAACTTTATTTGCCTCTGCTAAATAGATACATTCAGAATTAGCTTAGTGTTATAGCAGATATTTTTAAACCTCCAGGGCTTGAAATAAATTTAAAAGAGGTAACTCTCACCTTCTCAAGTCTCAAGACGATTTGAGAGTCCTTCTTCCCTCTAGTATTATTTTTTCTTTTTTTTTTCTTTTTCAGTGTGGCTATAAAATTAACCGCAATTGCTATCTTTTTTTTTTTTTTTAATATCATAGCTTGACAAATATTTACTCCGAATCTCATATACACTGGAATCTAAAAACCTGTAGCATTCAGCAAACTGAAAAATACCACAGAAAGCATGCTGGAAGAGGAGGCTGAAATAAGTCAGTTTAAAGCACAGTTGGCAATTTTTTTTTTTGGTATGCTTGATCTTGTACGTCTGTAATGATTAATTTATTCTAAATCAATGGATCATCTCCACTTTAAAGTGAAGCTTCTGGTATTTGGCATTACTTGTTAGCAACAATTTTTTGAACAGGCCTATTACAACAGGTACTTTAGCTGAAACAGAACCGAACGCCATCTTTAGACATCTATTTATAATTTCCAATCTGTACTGCAGAGCGTTCATGGATACATCGGAAAGCAGAGGGCTGGATTTCCCAGTACTGCACGGGGTTGCTGAAGAGACTCACACCGGAATAGCTTGCCTTTTTGGTGTTATAGCCAAGAGGGCAAAAGTCGTTGATACCGATGGAAGCAATTTTGTTGTTGTGAAGATAAACCACCTGAAAAGCGTAGAAGCGCAGAAGTGAGAAACAGAGCTGCCATGGCACATAAGATAAATAATTTTATGTTAAATATTTGGTATGTATTGTGCAATGTTTTACAGAGTAAATACCATTTTTTCCAAATAAATGCTTGATTATGCTTACCTTTTGAAATACCTAGAGTATAACCAATTAGAACTAATTTCTACAGAAAGAGAAGAAACGACAAAGCATTCTAAGAACATTACTACAATTTGATCATACTGTAATGAAAAAAGAAGTCAAAGATGTGGCATTACTAACACAGTGCTATGGTTCAGAAGCATGTGCTGTGTGTAGAGAATGTATTTGGTGCTAATTTGTTTCTCTACAGCTCTAATGCTTTTGCTCTCATGAGTGCAACTGTACAGGACTCAAAGCCAAAGAAATCACTAAGGGTGGTTTAAAATAGCTGATGAATATTGCGTTGCTCCAGAATCACTATTTCTGACAAATTTTCCTAAGCTACATGCAAGTGGTGTCTTTTGGGAGTCTCCATTCTTTGGGAGCTTTCTGTCCTGTAAAGTCTTAGTCCAAGTGCAGAAAGATTTTTAATTAGTTCCAAGAAGCCATATTTCTAGTTATCCAGCCACACAGACCTCAAAATACTGCATATTGTGTCTCTTTGCCCTCCTAGAAGTATAACTTTGTGAGTTACCAAAGGGACTCTTCTTGGGAAAGGTTGCAAAATGTATGTCAGAGTAGAAGTGAAAAAAAAATCAACACAAAAAATGTTATTTGAAAGCATTTTTGAGTAAAGAGGAAATTAAAGTAGACAAATAAAACCGCGTTTGTTGCATCCCCTCAGACACACAGAGATACAAATGCACACCTCCAGATCTATACACCTCCATAGCCACACTCACACAAAAATCCAAATAAGTGTCTTCCTGTTGTATGTAACTTTTCCATGCTTATTCAACAGTTTTGCACAAATACTGCATATGTTTCTGTTCGAGAGTGAATAACTATACAAATACCAACCAGAATCTTTCAACTATTGCTCTCTGAGACACTACGATAAACTTTACCTGGATGTATTTGTGTTCACCCAGCCCACCAGGTACTCTAACAAGTTCATTGTTGTTCAAATGGAGCTCTCTCAGATGAGGTACATTGTTAAGAGAGCCATTTTCAACTGAAGAAATACTGTTGAAGCTAAGACCCAATCTGAAAGAAAAAAAAAAAGTTAAACTTTCTCACATAATCATCTTCCTTGGGTTGATTACTTCTACACAGTACTGTACAGAACAGACCAGGCTAATTTTCAGAATTATGTGTGAGGTACAGAGTCACCACAGAGAACTAGTTGAGATAAACATATTTAAATATAAGTTTAATGTCTGATGTGAATTATCACAACTGTCTTGATATAATTCAATTTATGACCATGGTACTGCATAGTTTCATGAGCTATATGACTAATCCCACTGTAAATATGTATTGTGTATCTCCATAGGAACCGATCTTCCTTTAAAAGCTGAATAAGAGGTTCTTGCAGGACTTTAGGAGCACTGGCTGTAACTTTATTTGTCAAACTATATAACCCAGGGTGACCAGAACTGTTAAGCTTAACCTTCACCACATCCTTCTAACATACTTATGTAGTTAGAGCCATGTTACAAACTGGAAGCTGGACCTGAGTCATATGTAATGATCTGTTCAGCAGGACACAGTAGTGGGTTGTACACATTTCTCCTGGGTTCCAGTCCAGAGCTTTCACCACAAAATCATCCTTCCTGCTTTATATATCCACATGCTGGGTTTACTAGCACAATCTGTGCCCGGTTTGTAAAATCTTGTCCTATCTGTAGATTTCTGTATTAATACTATTTCGGTTTGTGACTACAGAACTATGAAATTTTTTTGAAGATACTCTCATGATTTACAATGCTCTATGTTGCAGTAGGAATTCAGTGATAATTCTACAGGAGTTGTCATCATAAGGAGTCTTGTTCTTTGAGAAAATTATTTCTATAAAGGCTAAACCTACGTAATCTGGTTTGGTTTATTTTTTTTTCTTAAGCAGTCATTTTTTTCCCCATATTTTTGGTAGAATTCGGTGATTTTTTTTCATTTAAAAGTTATCAGAACAAAACTCCTTATGAGTACAAGATTTAGTAAAGCTTGAGCGATTCGAGCCTACAGAGCAATTTGTCCTGAAGATATACAGAACGTCTACAAAGCATTTCAGTAATGGGTGCTTATAGTGAATATCTTTAAAAGAATTAGGTTAAAAAAATTGGCTAAAGGCTATAAATTCTTGGTTGACACATATCTAAATATATGCTCACTAAATACACAGGTCTATAAGCAGATGTGTCACACCTAGGGAGATTAACATGAAAAAAACAGGTTTGACTTCCATGTTGGTCTGTTGAAGCAAAAGTAACCCCTTTACACACCATAAGGACGGACAAGATCCAACTCATGCAAAGAAACTCTTTTAGGGAAAGAGTAAAATTGGAGGAGTCTGTAGAAAAGTGGCTCTAACTCCCACAAGCAATGAAATTATATATAATTACATCTCATCTAAATGTGTTACAAACACTCAGTCACTAGTGGCCATGTTTACAAATGAAATAAGACAATATAAGTGTGTAAAATACAGAACGATTAAGAGTGTTAGGAAATAACATGGTCTTTTTCTCCTTTTTCCCATGGGAACAAAAAGGGAAGAATTTGAAAAATCACACTTGCCTACTATATTGACATACTATTTCCTTTTATATTAGTGAATACATAATGTATTTCCGGTGTTTTAGCTGATCTAGTTAGTATTCTCAATCATTGAATAACACCATCAAAAACATATCTAAAAGTTGAAGAAATTCTCCGGTGTTTTTTCATCTTATTTTGCCTCCAACATCCCTGCTTGCCCATTCCTGTTTGTTTTTTTTTTTTTTGTTACATGCCCTTTAACAAACTTCATGCTGTTCAAGATCATCATTATTCAGGGCTTGATGTGACTTCCACTGTATGGAGCTAGATCTTTTCAGTAAACTTTAATAGGATATAAACTTTAGCAACATCAGTTGTGTAGTGTGTATATCCACCTGTGGTGCTCATTCCTGCATGAAACCAGTGAAATCTTTTTTTGGTTTACATTAATAAATTGTTGTTGTTTTCCATAGTAGCACTATATGAAGACTTTTGGAAGACTTAAGAGCGATTTTACAAAGAAAGCAGATGAATAAAAAAGACAAATATTGACATTCTGCTAGAACTCAAAATTCAAAAGACAATGAGCAGTAGGTCTACACCAATCTCACAGTTCGAAACACCTTAACACAGTCAGGAGAATGACCTGCTTCCCAAAGTCTAACTGTGCTTTAAGGCATCTATTAGACTGTTGAGCATGTGTTGACATGACCCAGAAGGAGAGTGGTCTGACCCCACACTGATGTTCTTGAAGTCTTAGACGTGTAAATAAAATCTCTTTTTTGGTACATTGTTTATGTGACATAAGTGGCATGCTGCCCCTTAGATTTATCCCATATGCTGTCTTGGACCTCTTCCGTAGCTCCTTGTTTTCTTCATCTGCCTACTCTGTAATGTCCAACACCCTCATTTTTACACCAAATCTGTGTTCTACCTTATTTTTCAATTTTGCAAAAGAGGATTTCTGAGTATGCTTAAGTTGTTTGCTTAAGCACAGGCCGGAGAGCAGTTTGAAACTTGGTGCCTGCCTCTCACATTTCCACACCAACAGAGTATCCTGTTTCTCTGTACAGTACAACCGCAATGGAAGCAGCCCAAGGTTGGATATTTTTAGTAGTCCATCACCACTTGCTGCATAAAACTTTGTGTCTTAAGAAGGACTCTCAACAGTTTTATCCATGTGATGTCGCCTATAGTGTTTTCTAAATATTAATGTGACAAAGCAGAAAAACTGGGTCATCTACAGGACAGCTGACATACCTCCCCACACACACACTTCACCTCCCCAGTAAAGTAAATTACTCTTTACCTGAGTAGTTATGATTTTGTTTTAGTTTTGGAAGTTTCATTTATTGTTTCTCTGGAGGATGTTATATTTTATCATTAACAATAATGGCTTCATAATCCCCTAACCCATAATTATGGTATTTTTATTTCTTCATGAAAATCCAGGAGCAGACTTTTATTCAGTGGGGATTAGTCTGTGATCAAATATGAACATCAAATACGAACCCAAGTGCCTTATTTGACAAGCTCTAGAAAGATGTTCTAAGCCTTATCACCTGAAATTGACAGATTCAAAATATGTCTTAATTTACTATATATTCATTGCACTAAATTGCTCCCCAAGCTACTATAAACAGTGGTAAATTTAACTACTGTTGTTTAGTAAACTTTCTCTTATTTCCGTTTTCTTCCTTCATTATGACAAGTAGAATGAGCAAGATGAAGACCCAGGAATTAAATCCAGCAACCTGATTAATAGTCCTTTAGATCAATTTTCCTTCTATTTTCATACAAAAGTTTGAAAATATCAGAATATTAATATACTTTGTATTAAAGGCCCATGTTACCATTTTAACATGTTATCTAATGTGAACTAATTCACAAAGATTCTGTATGTCTATAACTACTCTTCAAGAATTCTCCTTACATGTTTCTACAGTTAGAGAAATTTATTCAACAACATATTAACCTATTAAGAAGGTACAAGCACCCTGAAAAAATGGTTCTTTTTTCATTTATACTGTATCATTATGGTTTTTTTGTCATGTTCTTGGACTCATTGCAGACTTGCCTTTCTTGAGAAACAGAGGAAACACTGTTGCAAGAATTTTTGGTTCCCACATGTTTTTCCTCAGTTTCTAGAGGAAATTGCATCAGCAATGCAGTCTCCCAAGAAAACTGCATAAACCAAAGATAAAAATAAAATGAAAGGAGCATGTAATAAAATGTCTAATTGCTCTCTTTATCTTTTTTTTTCTTTAATCAAAAAAACAATTGTCCTTGGCATACATCACCCATCATTGAAAACAGCTGGAAAGTGTTGGTGGTGGTTACAATTTCAACTAATATTTTATGTGAAAAGAATAAATGAATTCTTACTTTGCCAAGTTGGTCAGTCCAGACAGAGCATCAGCATCAATTTTGCTGATTTTGTTGCCGTCAAGGTGAAGTTCAGTGAGGGATGGAGGAAGGCCTGAAATTGAAAACACCATAAAATTACGATTGATAAAACTGGTTTATTATCCTTCTTTAATGGACTTGTGTTATACTGAGAGTCTTTGACAGTTAAAAAAAAAAAAAATTAAAAATATTTTTTTGTTAGACATGGCCAAGAACAATTCATTGAGTGAAACAAGGAACTTTTACAATCAGGGAAACTGAAAACATCTAGTAACAATTTGTTTGGCATGAAATATGACCAAGCTCCTAAGGTCACTATAGAACAGCTAATTCTTAAAAAATAGCTACATTAAATTCTTCCAAGATGTGAATTCTACCCCTCATGATTATGTAAATAGGACATATATAATAGTGTAAGAGAAAAAGCCTTCATTTTAGCCAGACTATCTACATACAGAAATCTACAAACCTTTGACACCTTGATATTGAAGAAATAACAGCAGCAGAAAATGAGATTATAAAGATGAGGTGAAATAATTTTAATGTTATTTCAGGTAAGGCACATACTATTTTGTAAATTCTGTTTATCAGGGAAAAAAGTTTTGAACCAACTATTTTAGCTATCTGAGGTACCTCAAAGGAACATCCAAAACAGGAAACAGGGGAAGAAAGAAATAACAATTATTATTAACTTTCAAAAACTTTTCCGCTATTTCAAAACAAACTGCTTACTGAAGTATGAATTAATTGAATATAATTTCCTCTGAATTGGAACCATTCTGGTTTGTTTTGTTTTGTTTCAATGGGCTATGCTGAAGTTGTTCTTATTTTGTAGCAATTTGCAATCAAGTGCTTTTAAAAAGTAGCAACTATTTCTGCTTTTGTATAGAAATAGTATTTTCGGCTCCAAACTCACAGACCTGTGCAGGCTGATCTTATGCTTGTAGAACGTTAGTTTCATGCAAATTCTACATGAGTTTACATGTGTATAATGTTGGTCATGTTCACAAACCAGGGTTGGAGAGTGAAAACATTCTCCCACTTCATATTTCAGTGATGAGAGAAGAAAAGCAAAATAACACAAAATGGCTTACTTTTGACAGTGCACCTCTTGCGGAGCTTCTCATAATAGAAAAACAAGGTTTTTCAAACCAGTAAAAGTCAGCAGACCAAAAAATCTAAGTAGTCGAGTAATAGATACTCTAAGGATTGCCTCAAAAAACTTCCATAATATTTTTTTTTTCTTCCAGAAGACTAGAAGTCACTATATTTTACCTGTGCAAATCTCTTGAAATATTCATCGAATTTCTTACCTTTTGGGATGCTAGTAATGTTGGTGTCTGCGATACGGATGTAGGAGAGCCTCTTCATCCCCTGAAAAGCTCCATTTTCAATGCCTGTACTCTTGATTGGATTGGTGCCTAGTTCTGCCAACAAAACATGGTCGTGAGCTGTGCTGCAGTGTAGCTAACTTTATCCTTCAGGTCAAAGCTAATTTGGAGGTACAATTTATTGGAGCATTTCTTGGCTTTCTACATAAAATCACTGATCGAACTAAAAACAACATCTTGAAAAAACACTGAGTGGATTTTGTTATAATTTCTCATGCTCGTACCTAAGACAATCACTTGATTCAGTCCGTTAAAGACAGCTTTCCTCAACTTGGTGATCTCATTCTCATGAGCTCGTATTTCCTGAAGAGACTTCGGCATGTTTTCTGGGAGTTCCTTCAGGTTGTTCTTGGACAGGTAAAGTCTTTCCAGTTTCTTCAGAGGAGCGAAAGCCAGTGGGCTTATTTTGCTGATTTTGTTGTTAACAAGGATCAATGCCTGCGGAGTAATAATAAAGGAGATCTCAGATGACCACTAGGGAAATTATTTTAGGAATGAAAAATTAAAAAGCAACTATTCTTTACTAGTATCTTTCGAGGACTTTTGATGGTCAATCTAATGAGCTGAAGAAAATGTAATGCAGTACTAAAACATATAGATTAAGAACCTCTGAAACATAAACAAGGCCCACATTACAAATACAAGTGTTATTTCATTGCTGACATATATGCAGCTTCTGTTAATATCCATAATTTATATCCAAGAATAAGTACAACCCTTCAACTTGAAAGTTGTGAAGAAAAAGTCATTCACATAAAGCCAACAGTATTTCCACACCCACCCCACCCCTGGTTTTGTTTGTTCTGAGGATAATTTTATACCTAACTCATCATCACACAACCATCTTCACCATTTTTCCTGAACAGAAAATGCTATGACTCAATACAAGGAAGGCACAACTTAGTTTAAAAAAAAATGTATGTCATCACCTCTTTGCTGTTAGTCTTACAGACTGAACTTACTGTAAAGTAATAACCTCATTTTTGCAGAGATACAAGTTATTTTTCTGGTATGCATAACTTGGTATGCATGGGGTGCAATCTGAGGCATCATACTCTAAGACTTGCAGTTGGGGATCATGGACCAAATTCATTCTACCTACTGTGTAGGTGCCTAGTCTAGTTCCCACTCAGTATAACTCTAAGCAAATTACCTCTCTATACTGTCAGGAGAAAAGGCATCCATAGAAGCTCTGTTACCTGCAGTAGGTGGTCTCCGCATTCCTCTGAACTTTTAGATTATTGCTGACTCTCTTTTTGCTTAGCCAACCATGACAAGATAGGAGGAGAAAGTCCCATTACTGCCAGAGCAGTAATGCAGGCAATGGAAAGGATTTAAAATATGATACATATGAGAATGAATCTTACAATTCCATCTGTTTGCTATCTACTTATCAGGCTACTTGTGCGGTGGTTTAGGTTAAATGCGCTGTGTAAATATAGATATCAATATCTATTTACATTTATGAGTAGAGAACAGCTATATAACATCTTTGTTCACTAACTCCACTACGCTATTTTCAGAAACAGAATACAACAGTTGCTGCTAAACCACATTTTTTAAATTTTTCATATAGTATATTTAACATTCAGTGTATTTTAATACACTTTTAATATTTTCAGAATTACACTGTAGTCTGTTTCTTGGAGAAAAATTGAGCATCCAGCTCCTTCCACAATCAGTTAAGTATTAAAAGAATGCCAAGAAATATACCAGCATTTGTGTCAGTACCTATCTATCGTGAAAACCGAAAAAGAGGTGAGAAGACAGTTTAAAATAGTATTTGATGGCTGTTTTTTCCCTAATGGACTCCTCTTGTAGCTCATCCTGAGCGATGCAAGCAGAGCGTTCTGTACGTGGTTTTACTGAGTACACGTAAAGCTGAGCATATCTGGTTTTAATTTTCTATGCTAGCTAGCAATAACACATTTCCAAGAGGAGGTAGAAAAGGTCACTCGCAGTTCAGCAGAGTATTTCCCTAACAATAAGCCTCTCCCAAAATAAATATATTGGTCAGTGGAAACCATGGCCCCAATTCTCTTTTATTTGAGCCTGGCTTATAAGAACTGCTGTAAGAACACATGGGGTACACATGGGGTGTGGTTTCCTTGGAGTCACCATTGCCAGAATTGTGATACAGATGTAGATTCTGCCCGTAGTGTAATACAGCTACCTGCCCGATATTAGGACATGGGAAACAATTCAGTTATCATGAGGAGTACATCTTGAATTACACAGATGAATCTCTTTCATTGTTTTAAACGTAATAACTGCATAACTAAATATGCTACTGATAATTACTACTATTTTTTTAATTTTACCATGTTGTTTTTGGTTTGTTTTTTTTTTCATAGATATCCAAGTCAATATTCAGTGAGTTTACACTCACCAGCAATTGAAA
This sequence comes from Pampusana beccarii, assembly GCA_013399365.1. NCBI lineage: Eukaryota > Metazoa > Chordata > Aves > Columbiformes > Columbidae > Pampusana > Pampusana beccarii. The sequence continues at coordinate 433,093 of VWYH01004274.1, read as the reverse complement.
CTTTTATCCTGCACACTTTTGTGCACTACTTGGTCATTTATTTCAGCTAAAAGTCTGTCTTTTTTTTTTCTTTTTTTTTTTTTTTNTTTTTTTTTTTTTTTTTGATTTGTTTTAAATTTGTTGCCTTTTAGATAAAGAATGTTTTGGCTTTGATTATCACAGCTGATGATCTGATGTGAAATATTTCTTGCTGGAAATAGATATGCATACATTGAGCTAGGCCCTGTTATGTAAATATTCTCTGAGTAGTTGATGTTAAGAGGATTGTTACAGCTCTTCAGAGCAGAACTGATAGTCCTGACCAAAATCAAAAATTATCTAGGTATGTAGGATTAATCTGTTCTGCTTTCTCATTGCTTTCTCCTGAATATGATCATGTTATCTTGGGGAAACACACAGAAATTTGTTTTATTCAAACATTCAGAAAGTCTCTCACTTAGAAATGATGTTATCTATCAAAGGTATGTTTAAAAATACCGATTTCACAGTGGGAACATATATATGGTAGTGTAAGGTGGGAAGGTATCACAAGCCTGTAGTTTTCCACTTTTTTTTGGTACCAGAATATCATTTCCCACTTGCACCCTGCTTTGCAAGTCCTTGCTCCGAGTATTCAAACCTGCATTATTTTTCCACACTGTTGTGCAGCTGTAAAGAAGGAAAAATAAACCCCCACATCAGAATCTGCAAGAGAAGTTTTACTGTCTCCCAGAGCAACAGCAAATGATGAGGATAACACACCAGCACAGCACCTGGCAAGCCATACCCCTGGTTTCCTTCCCCACTTCACAATAACTCTATTATACACAAGGCTTAAAGAACGGGGTTATTAGCCATGGAGCACTGCTGTTTACTTTCCTCAGAATGTGCCCTGCATGGTTTGCATGTAACAAAAGTTAAACCAAAACAAAATAAAATGCTCAAGGGAATTTAGAGTCAGTGCAAACAGGAACTAGAGAAGAAAAACCCAGGGAAAACATCTGCAGGCAGTGCAATTGAGGAAGGGATGTTAGGCAAAAGCATGCCACATGGACTGAGTATCCTGAATAAAGCCCAGATGGTGTGATGAGGCATTATATTCACCTTGTACATATAAAAATTTTGTACTGGTAAAAATAAGGGTCAACCTGAAAGTGCTGAAAGTGTTGGAGCCTTTGGCCACAGGTAGCACTTGTAATGCTGCTAGTGTGAAATTATTTGGCATATTGGAGAAATGTGACACCCTAGAACAGAGCCATAGGAATTGATATTTTTGCTCAAAAATCTTTCTTCCATGCTTCAATTTTTGGTGGAGAAAAAGATATTTCTTTCTAAACAAACATGCCCCCAACACTAAAAAAAAAAAAAAAAAAAAAAAAAAAAAAAAAAAAAAAAAAAAAAAAAAAAAGGCAGCATATCATCAGTTCCAAATACACAAGGCTGAGCACACAAATGCACTTTTCAGCATAATCTGGTATGGATGCTAAGAATATTTGCCACAGGTAAGAGGGAGGGAGGGAGGGAGGGAGGGAGGGAGAGAAGGAAGGAAGGAAGGAAGGAAGGAAGGAAGGAAGGAAGGAAGGAAGGAAGGAAGGAAGGAAGGAAGGAAGGAAGGAAGGAAGGAAGGAAGGAAGGAAGGAAGGAAGTACAAATACATGAAGTATTACAGTCATCACTTAGCCAGGTTTACAGGGTTCATAGCAATTTCCTGTGGATAAAAGAAAAGTTAGCTTCCATCTCCATTTTCCGGAGATAAAGCCTTTTTTCTCTTGTCATATATAGCATGTAATCTTTGTGCTGTAAACATTGACTGTGTTATAGTATGGCACAGTGGTAATACCCATGGACCACCTGATCATGACCAGCTGTTTAAGCAATGCTCAGAGAAGAAAAAAAAATCCAGGCTTTGTTACAAAAATGACTTACTTTTTACTGAAACACCTCTAATATTAGTGTAGTAAGAAAAAAAAAAAAAAAAAGAATCACTGTATGACAAGAATAGATGCCGGCTCAGATGAAGTCAGTGGGATTCTGGCCTTTTAGCTCCCTCTGGCCTGGTTTCTACCTCAAATATCTACTCCCAAAACAAAAAGGAAGATTCACAATTCAGGAAAATTTTAGGACACTTGTTGGCAGCCTTTTGTCAAACTACACCCTGACAAACTGCAGAGGGAGTGCGTGGCAATCATGAAGGAACTAGCATAGGGTTGTTCTTCTTGGGGTTACCAAAAGTTAAATTTTTTGCCCTGCCTGAGGGTGGAGAGCAGGGGATTTTTTTTTTTTTTTGTGTAATTTCATTATGTGGGAATCTCAGGGGATTATTCTAAGGGGTTTTCATCCCTATTTCTGTTCTTAGTTTAGAATAGGTTGAAGTGAGAGCATTGCCAAAATCAGAAGTGAACTGTAAAATGATAAGCAGATTGCTGAGACGTAATACACGGTGATACATCTGTTTTGCCAGCTGGGGATGGTATTCTTACCTAACATCAAATCTTTAATGATGCATGCATCCTTCAGGGTTTAAACTGAAAAGTCAATCTGCTGACTCAGTGGAATTTCTTTAATTTCCTGGGTTATGTATTACATTATTACCTGTTTTTTATTACAGTTCTGCTAGAAACAGTAATGCCTTAAGAACTGTAAGCTCAGGAGTCAGGCATCAAAATAAAAATAAAAATAAATTTGGTCCTTTTTGTTTGCTTTGTTGTTTTAGTTGTTAAGTCATACTTACAATCTGGACATACAGTCCAGCTTTTCTGACAAACTATTAGATGTACAATTNTGTAAAACAGAACTTTACTTTCTTCTCCAATTTTGTTAGATCGGGAGACAGAATTCTACAAAACAATAATAATTTTGAAATTAATTTAAAAAATCATAAACATTGGTAAGCTTGAAGGAATGAAGGGCCCCTGAATCCAAGGAGGTCTCTGAACAGAATTCCAGATGTTATGTCTCCTGAATGGCCCCTGATCTACAGTTAAGGCAGGAAAAGGATAAAAGTATATAAAAAACGTGATGGAGCACTTATTCTGTGTTTGTTGTTACTTAAACCCTTTGGTAGGGTTTGGTAGTAACCCTATCCAACCTAGGATTGAGTGGACATAGGAAAAAAAAAAGCGAGGAAAAATGGATGACAGAAAGAAGAGGGAAGAGATGAATGAACTGTGAAGGAAGGAGATGGCGAGGCACTGAAACAACAGCCCGTCAGTATAAACGAAAGACGACTCTGGAAACAGTTTGATCACATCTACAGCACCTTGCTGAGCAATCTCTCAAAACCAAGGAGCCTGCTGCAGACCTGGTTGGCATGTAGTCTGAGCTCTCACTGATAAGTATTGTGTAATGTGACCTGCACAGACGACCAGGGAGCAGCTGGCTCTACATTTTCCTGTTCCAACAAAAAATAATCTAAATGCTTTGAAGCTCTAGAGAATCTTTCAAACCCTGTCCTTCCTTACTGAGGCAATCATTTTGGTCATTCATTTTAGTATAATTTACTTGTTTATTTTTCGGTTGTATTCTATAAAATTGCTTTTTTTTTTTCTTTAATTAGCTTAGTATGCTGACTCTGTCCAGAATTTTGAGGACCTCAGAGTATTTGCTTGTTTTCCTCACATGAAAAGATCTTTATCCTTTGCACATTAAAAATGTTTTGTATGCATGTGATGTGTTTAACTTTGCTTGTTTCGGTGGAAAATCTCATTGGGTGTTAAGCACAATGCAAAGAAGAGTGTGAGGAAATAACACCTCTCTAGGGGAGTGCTGTACTTCAGAAAGATTAACTTTTTCTTTTTTGTCTGAATATTTTTTAGAAATCTACAGCTTTACCAAGTGGAAACAAAAAATTTAAAAAATAGTATTTCTCAGTCCTGTTAAGAATGTCTGCCACTGATGATAGTGGGAATTCAGTTCAGAGATAAAAACTGGACAGTGTGCCAGCAGCTATGGATTCTTTATTCTGTGAATTGCAGAGCATTATGTTTACTTAAGTTCTCTTTTAATTATGCCTGGGAAAAGGAGAGTAAAGCTGCAATGAGTCATCAGAGGACTGTTCTTTCATTAGAATGTTTTGATCTGTTAGGAGTTTTTCTGTATCCCTGGAAGATGTTCTTAGGCTTTTCTTCAGTTAATCTGGGCTCTTGTCCTTCCATAGGGAGCTTTCTTTTGATTAAAAAAAAAAAAAAAAAGGAGTGCATGAAACTTTTCTAATGTAATACATTACTTTTTCACTTGATATTACTACAAAAAGTATTTCAGTTTATTTACCTGTACATTTAGTGTTGATAAAACCTTAATGTGGATGTGGTCATAACCTTAAGTCCAAGTTTAAATCTTTTCTCTCGTTCATGCTGACCTCTTCTTTCGGTATAGCTACAACTGGTTCTAGAACTGTTGTACACACAACTGTGGCTTTGCGTTGCTCTGCCAGATTAAATCAAGCAATGTTCTATTTGATTTCAGGCCAGTAGCACATTCGTCTTCTTTTGCTGTACTAACACTGTGCCATTGAAAAATTCCTATTGGAAAAGTATGCAGTCACTATTCTGTTTTTTTGTGCTGTTCTTACAGTGATCTAATACACAGTAGTTTCTTTTACCTCTTTTTTCCAAGTGCCAGGCCTTATGCTGGTTTGCTTTGGCTTTGCCACACAGCTTGCAACTCCATGTGCTGTTTTTGTAGACTCCTCCTTCTCTGTGCATGAGAGAAGGACTGCTACTCATGTAGTATTTTGGACACTTTATTGTGTCCATGGGGTCAAAGTACTGTACTCTATCCAGAAGTGTCTGTCTGACTGGAAAATTCTGACAGTTTCATAGAAGATTTTTTTTTTCCTGGCTTTTCCAACTTCACCTCACTGATTTTTTTGCCACAGCTCTGAATCATAAGCAAGTCTTTTACATAGTATCAGAAAGTTTTCTGAAACCACAAAACGCAGTCTTCAGCCCTAAAAAAAAGATCAATTTTTTTCCCTACTATCCCAAGTTCTCTGGTAAAATAACTCATCTTTCATTTTTAAATAGTGTGAAGTCTCACTGGGTTTTTATAGTACAACATTAACAGTTTAGCCACTTTTTCCTGGATAAATTTGAAGCTATAAAAATATCCAGTGCACCAAAACTGTTGACTCTGGTGTTTTCTGGCAGACATCTATTATTTGCAGATAAATATTCCCTTGGCAGCATCCTTTTCTAATTGCTTGCCGTATTTCCACAGCTGCAAATTTAAACTTCTCTACTTCCCTAATCAGGAAAATTTTCTGATATAATGAATATTTTTGTAGGTACTATTTTTTTTTGTAGGTACTATTTCTCACTGTGAGCATAAGCAGTTACATTTGTGCTGAAAAAGAAGCCACAGGCAGGTTATAGGTAGATCCTTTCTTTTTTCCTTACTTCACCTGTCTTTTAGTACAAGTTGAACTTCAGGTTCAGCCCAACTTCTTCATGAAAATCTCTTCTGAAAATTTCATACCTGTGAATGGTGATGTCTATGGGAATTAGGAAGGAATTCAAGAGCAATATTCAAAAGGAATAAACTGAATATACTGTTAGTTTTTTTCAAGATCTATGAAAATTGGGATTTAATGATTTTTTTTCCCTTAAGTGATCATTTAGGTGATCATGCAAGAGATTAACTGCATTTGCTGATAATTTTAGATTTTGGAACAATAATACTGGTAAGTTATGTAAATCTTCCTTTTTTTAGTAGAGTATAAGAAGGTTTAGTAAAGTCTAAGAAACACAGAAACTTTTGAACATCACATTGTCAAGTGTAATGCTAACACAAGCCATGTTTATCAAGGAATATTATTAAAAAACGCATGCGTGATTATATATATATCACACACATATATCTCCTTAAAACAAAGGTGTCAACGGACCTCTCTCAACAACAAAGCTTTTGAGTTAAATTTATCTGAAAAAATATTCTCCTTTCACTCTGAATCTGAAGAATATTTAATTGCAAGGTGGGGAATGGGAATCATTCCCAGATATTACACAAGAAGAGGAATGATGCCTGCTGAGAATGAAGATGGTGCCTAGTTACATAAATGTACTGCATGACTAAATTATTATTTCGGGGAGGAGATGAGAAGATCATTTTTTGTTCTTGAGTAAATCCAGGAAAACTGCATTGTTTTGAGGGTAATTTTTTATAACTTATGTTATGGCTGTCTCTCTTCTGTATGATTTCCACTCGTCACTAAGCACATTCTTGGTACTTTTAAGACTAAGAAAAACAAATAAACTCTTCCCTGAAGAGTTGCCTATTTAATTCACTATTTAATTATATCTGCTGTAGTAAAAGAAAGAAAAAAAAATCGTAGAGTTAACCTGAATGATATGTCATAGTTCACAATAGCTTACAGCAGGATGTATAACAGAGACCTGAGCTGAGGGCCAAGTAAGTAGAAGTCACTGAGGCCAGCGATTCTAATCTGCAGTGCCATGTTCTGACTCATTTCATGAAGTGTCATGAAGAAGATTAATTTTACTAACAAGACTTTTCTCTTTTTTAGCACCTTACAGATGATCTTCACTGAAAACACGGGACTTCTCTCCAAGATAGAGGAAAATCAAAACAAGTGGAAAGGAATTAAGGTGTCAAATATTTTTGGTAGCCAAATAGAGGAATTAAAAAGAAATTCTAGGGCACAAGTCATCTCATTCTAAAACCAAGTCAGATGAAATGTGATGTAGAAGCACCTACTTTGTTGACTATAGAGGTTATCTATGTAGCAAGCTCAAGTACAGAGAGCTATGCTAAAATCAGATGACATGAACCTCATTATGATTTACTCATGCAGCTCCCTCCACTATGGACAGGCTGGCATTGTGTCTACTCCTATAAACCTTTTAAAACTTTTCTTCTTGATGTTGCATTAAAACAAAAAATTAAGAGGGAATTTGGAAGTAATTAAGGAGATAAGTATCATTTTTTTTCCAAGTATGAGTGGCTGAATGCAGATTCTTGATTGAAACAGTGCCTGTTTGGGTGATGGCATTGCCATCATGAACAGATAAAAAGTAGGAGCTGGCTTCTTAGTTGTGAATGAAAACAATAGAAGAAGAGAAGAGAAGAAGAGGAGACAAGGAGACGAGGAGACGAGGAGAAGAGGAGAAGAGAAGAGGAGAAGAGGAGGAGAGAATTAGAACAGAAATAGACTACACTAGACTAGACTAGACTAGACTAGGGCTATGAAGAGCCAGGAAAGTAAAGCCAAGTAGTTTATATCGGTTACAATCAAAAAGGATTAAATGGAATAATACGCAGAATAAATTGAGTTGGTGAAAGGCTAGAAAAATATTTTCAGAAGTATGTCTGTGTTGGTGTATTACTTTCAAAGGCAGAGAAGTAATAGCTTTTTTCTGGTCTGGAAAGGAGATATTTCAACAAAATTCAGGTAAGACTATGAGGTATGAATTTTAAGATGTTGATAAAAACTATAGAGATAAGGGAGAAGGACCACAGACAGAGAAACAAAATTTTGGAGACAGAGGAAGGTAGTTGTCTGATGGAAAGTTGGAAAAGAAGAGGTGAACTGGAAAAAAAGAGCAGTCACAGAAACCAGGGAAGGAAAATATTTCAGTAGAAAGGAAAATAAACAGCAATGTAGAAAGAAACTGGCAGGTGAAGGAGGGTGAGGATGGACTTTTGCTATGAGAAGGTTATATCAAAAACACAATTTCATTGTAGTGTAGGGGGAAGAAGGATTATTTAAAATGATACTTCAACTAAAATTATTACAGAAAAACTGCTGACAACCATGGCATATACAAATCTCCATGAGCTCAGAGGTGGGAGGGGAAGGAATACAGTAATAAGTGAGTGAGGTGGCAGGTTTGAGATGGATCTGCTTCTTAAATAGAAAGTCACTCTGCCAAAGAGACTGAAAACATAAATAGGCGGGAAAAGTTATGACTGAGATCAGGAGACTGAATGACAGGAGACAGGTATGAAGAGCTGAAAAGAGACAAGAAATTTTTGCAGTATGAGAAGAGAGAGGAGAGGAATGGGAAAGGAAATAAATAGGCTGGGCTGGCAGAGGAAGATCACAGAGTATTTAATCAGTTTTCCTTAAAAACCTGAGTACCAGGCCAAAACCACGTTTTCTCTCTATTTTTTTTCTGTCAAGCACTAGTTCATTTATACACTTACATGAAGATTCTTCAAGTTCTTGAAATCTCCTTCTTTAATTTCAGTGATTTTGTTGTTCTGTAAGTCCAGCAAAGTTGTGTCAGGAGGAAGGTCTCTTGGCACTTTTTCCAGACCTAGGGACAGTGAATAGAATAAAAAATTGACTTGGAAAGAAACTTTAAATGAGGGTCACTACTTCTCTTAGCAGCATTTATCTTTCAGTAAATACCATTTCTAAAATTAATTTCCTAAAGAAGTTTATGAAGACTTATCTGACTCATTTCTGTCTCCAGTCAGTCAAAGAGAGTTTTGTTTCGCTATGTCAAATCAAAATTTATTTATTCCTATTTTCATTCTGCCCTTTTCTGAGAATATGTCTGAGTTATAGCTTGAAGCAAAGGATTGAGCTTGGGAAAATTATTTCTAACATGTTTAATTCCACTGAATTGTGAGAATAAAAATTGCTTTCAGAAAGAGGTATGGTATTTATTCATTTCACTGTGTGTTAGCTTTTGTGGACAGAGAACATTTCCTGCTATTTAAAAGGTAGTCGGCGTTTCTGAAAGAAGTACGATGCTTAATTCTAATCATTTCCAGAAAAAATACTTTGTTTGACAGTAACTGACTAACCTACAGTAAAGTCCACCTTAAAAAAAGACCAATCCACCTCCCCCTTTTTCTTTCATCTGAAACGATGTCCAAGCTTTCTGGAGAACAAATCTCTTGGTTTCATTTCAACTGCCAAAAAAACATCAGACAGTTTAAATTAAAGACTCTCTTTGGGACTATTTTCTGAATGGCTGATATGTAAGTCCGATGAAGTCATGGAAATAAAATTATTTAGTGTTAAATAACACTTGCCTTACCCAGCTTTCCTTTCATGCTGTGACTTGGAATAGAGCAAATCTTTTATAGTAATTTTGATTTACCACAAAATTAAAATGTTCTTTCCTAACTAGTTGGGTTTTTTGGTTTTTTTTGGGTTTTTTTGTTTTGTTTTGTTTTTTTTTAACGGAATGTGAAATCCTAAATGAATGGTTGGTAGGAAAAATGTATAGACACTGCTAAAGTCTCTATGTGGGCATCTAACAGAAGTGGACTTCTCTGAATAAAACGTTTTTTTACCAGTAAAGTTTTTAACAATTTTTTCTGAAGCTGTGTTTGAACCTTCCTGGGAAAGATCTCTCTGCAAGTAGCACCGGTGTCTTCTCAGCATGATGAGGGACTGGATGATGTTCTCAAATTAAAGGTATATACCTAATATACCTATATGTATTCTTTTTTTAAACCTATATCTATTAATCTCAAGGATGGCACTGCAAACACAGTGATATGCTTGCCCAGAAATAAGATATGTCTTGTCCACAAAGGTTGTGGAGTCTCTGTCCTTGGAGATACTCAAAAGTTGACTGGACACAACCCTAAGCAACCTGATCTCACTGATCTTTCTTTAGCAGGGGGGTGAACTAGACAATCTCAAGAGCTGACTTCCAAACTCGATAATTCTGTGATTCTGTGATTTTTTATGCTCTTCACAAATGTAAGTGTTTTCACAACTGAAATGTAGGTTTCTTTGTCAAAATCCAATACTAAGCAAAACCCCATCTCTTTCCACCTTTTTCAGAATACATATACATATATATGTATGTAGGGTAATATAGGTATGGTTGACTCTTATTTGGAAGGATTATGGCAAACCATGAAAAGAAGTTTATGTTTAGTATGATATTTAATACTTTTAACCTACATAAAGAACATTATTCTATAGTTATTACTTTAAAACTTTACCATAAACTCTAGAAAGGCCACAGTGATGTGTACAGGAGCTTTTTACTACAATTGGTGAAGCACTAAGAATTCATTATAGATTTGGCCATATTCCTAAAAATATCTGCATGAAGCTGAGGCCTCCAATTCATCTTTAGGTGCCTATTCTGAATCTTCCAAAGTGTTGAACATCTCACAGATACCACTGGTACCTGTTACCACCGTTCAGTGCTCAGCTAATTCTGGAAAGAAGAATTGTTGCTTTTTTTAGTTATCTGTATATGGGTGCAGGAGACCTAAACTTTTGAAAGGTGTTTGCTCCTTTTAATCTTATTTTTAAATTGATGTATGGACCATATTCTTGTGTCCCAAGATTACAAAAGTTTTCTTTAAAAAAAAGAAATCCTTGCCACTCCTTCAAATTTATTTTCCCATTCATAAGTTCTCTAACATTAGCTAAAAAAATATTAAAATATTTGGATCTGATATTTTTTAAAACTAAGTACAATATAGATTAACCTGGCCGAGTTTTAATCACATCAGCATCCAAAATTTTTTAAAAGCATAACCTGGGATGAATTGATAAGAGCTTCTACTGTACATAAAGTGCCAAAGGCAAAGTTCACATCTCATCCTGTTTACCTTACTGATACCCAGTGCATGAATATGATACAAATTAAGATTTTTCATATTACTAAAATAACCTTTTCTCATTCAGGCTTGGACTTCATTTTTACTGAAAGTAGTTGCAAAACCCTCATTACTTCAAGAAATGTAGGACTAGAGTTCCAAATATATAAAAACGTGATACCGTATAATTTGTATGTTGGTTGTCTTTGGACAGTTTCTGTCCTCAGTGGACAGGAATTATGTCAGCAGCTAAAAATTCTTTCCCAAAAAGCACTCCTTTTTCAAGATATGAATTTTGTTGTAAGAAGTTCTTACAGTCTAGCAGCTTTTGTAGCATTTTTCACATACAAACACAAAAAAGGCTTGATTATACGTATTTAAAGTAATGTTACTCTGTTCTGGTTGTCACTACATTTACATTAGTAGACTATAAATAAGTGCTTATTGCAGAAACTAGGGCACATGAGAGCTATACAGCTGTCCTTTATGTGATGCCCTTGGATCATACTTTGTAAGAACACTTGGATTGACACAGAAGGGATAATTTGCCAGCAACTACACTTCAAACTAAATTTCCAAATGTACTTTTCAAGCTACACATGTCAGCTTCTAAAAGTTCAAGTGCTATCAATGAATAAGATAGAACTGACAATTTATCAGAGCAATGAAATTAAAATTTAAAAGTTCTATATTTTAACAATAAGACAAATTTATAATCAGATACCCATTTGTGATAAGTGATTTATAAAACCTACCTGTGTTGTACTAGAAACTGGAAGGATGTACAATACAATAACTAGCTTTGCATGCAAAGGATATAATTACCATCCCTTAAAGTTTTAAACTTGTTTTCTTTCTTATCCCATGTATTTTCTGTTATGCATTTTCTGAAGCTTATTTAAAAAAAAAACAAAACGAAACAAAACACAAGTTTCAGAAAGCAACTGTAGAATTTTTTTTTTTTTCTTGTTTCGTCTGAGTTTTGAAGAGCAAAGCATAGAGGATGCACCCCTGATGCTGGAGAGACACTGCATTATCATTAAGCAGTTTAGTACATCCTTCAGCTGAAAGCGACATTAACTGGAGCTCTCTAGTGAAGGAAGATTTTATGAATGGGTGGGTCTGGATACTGCCTTGTAAAATCAGCAGCTAAATAATTCAGGACTAAACTGAGCTTGAGGTGTGGACTGGATCCAAGTGTTTCACCACTTGCCACATCTACATTGGCTTCAAGAGCTGTGCTTCAGCTTGCAGGTCCAGGTCTCTATATATGTAGATGCATCTCCAGATAGATACATGTAGGAGGAGCATTGGTGTAGTGCAAACTAGTCCCTGTGATGGAGATTCCCTGCGATGGAGATTCCCTGCCTGCAGAGCAAACTTGCAAACTTTTGTAGTCAGGATGGGTCAATAGACAGCCAGTTCAGTTGAATGGAGGAGCCTGAACTAATATGACAGCATGACAGAATTTGAACCGAATCAAGAAAATTGTAATCTCATTAGAAGCTGAAATGAAATTAAATGAAACTCTTGGGATAGAATTACCATTTCCCAGGAGGATTTTTTAATTCCACTGTCTGGGTAACCAAGAAGTTTAGAGGGGAACTGTTGGCTGTGCTTACCACTCGTTTCTGAGAAACTCAAGTGATGCCCACATAGTTCTGAAGCCATGTTGTACAGTATGACTGCATGTACACCTAAAGATGCCTTTCAGTGAAGTTCATGCAACACCAACTGAAAGGGAAACTGGTGTTGGAAAATGTTAACTGAGTCACCTCTCAATCATTTTAAGAACAGCTTACACAAGTTTTCCAGCTCTTGGCTGCAATATTTTTTATACCTTAAAGCTTGCCTCTTAAAAAGCCATATGAAAATCTCTCAAAACAGTCTGACTTTTTATACGAATAGTCAGTGCTACAGAGTTTGGTATTCAGTTTCCTGGAAATATTTCAGGCCTCGCATTCGTAAAATTAACTTATAACTGATTAAAGATTTAGATTATTCTGCCTTTCCCATTGTGTGTTAAATTGAAAATACACATCTTTATCTTGGTCAAATAAAATTAAGGCAGTTGTTATTTAAGTTGGTAGATACATTTTAAAAAATTCTACTTATTCACAAGTAAGTAGAAATAGTATAGCTTTGCCCTTCCAAAATCTTTGTTTACACTGAAATTAAGAGCCTAAAGATTCAGGAAATAGAAGGGATTTATTAAACCAGTTCACATATCCTTAGTCATAAAGACCATTTCGATTTGCACTAAAATATTTCTTTGGGAGAAATCATGACTTTCTTATAGAAGCTGAATAGCCATCAGTTCCTGCAGCACAGGTCAGATCTGTATTACTCTTTGTAGATTTCTATAAGTAGAAATTTTCTTCTGTTCTACATTATCAGCCTGTAGCACTCAACTATTCCCACCAGTGTACATGCATGTGTGTAAAAATGCATGCATATGAAAACACAAAAAGAACAAAATATGCCATAGAACTACAAAATAGGCCAAAAAAAACCTCTGTAAGTAAGCTTGGAATATTTCCTTCTGTTAGTCAGGATCAGCTGAACTTTTATTATCCCTGGCAGAAGTTTTCCTAACTTTTTTCTATACAAGTCACTACACCACAGATTTTTAGAATAACAAACAGAATCAAAATGTATTAAAATCCAGCAGAGCTGGATCATCAACGGATTTCTTTCATGCAGACAGCAAGGGCCTACGCTGACTTTTGGAAGCTCTGAAAGTTTTATCTTTGATCACCTAGAAGATCTTTGGTGGGGAGATGTTAACAGGACCAGGAATCCCTCCTTAGTGGCAGGATGGAGAAGGTGGTAACTTTGCAGAAATCGTGCTTGTCTCTATAGGATCCTATCTATGTTTTTTTTTTCTCATGATTTCTTAAGCAAATTACAGTGTCTGACTGTTTAGCTGTGATTGCCTCACCTCCTGGAGAGGACAGAAGGCTGATGGGTCTGGAGATTTTATGAGACCAGAGATTAGGCAGAGAAGAGCCAAGGCTGGTATAATTCAGCCCTTTTCCAGCCCCTGAGGGAGCAGCAATCAGTGGCTAGCCATCTCCTCTGCAGCACTGCACCAGCCCAACCAGCACATGCTGCCATTTAGCCAGCCAAACAGGTGTAGGAGATGTAGAAAGGATTCAGGAGGAGTGTGAGGACTGAGGGAGGTTAGGGCATTTAGTACACAAGATAGGCTTTATTACTTTCGCAGCTGAGGGAGTAACCTGCTCAGCTACCAGAGCTGTGATCAAGCTGCCGTGGAGTTGTTTAACCCACAAAAGGAGAAGGGTGGCTTTTGAACCCTCCTCGCTATGAAGGGGTTTTGGTCTGCTGCTCCAGTTTCTCAGAAGTGAGAGCCACAAGTTAGTCTGCAATTTGGCAGAGAGTCATGTTTCTGCTGAAGCCATACAACTATGCAGAAGAGGAATGTGAGATTTATGGGGCCAGCGAGGGAGACTAAGCAAATGGAAGTCTGAGTTTATAGCCCAGAGATGAGGACACTTCCCTGAGAATCGCATCCTTGCAACACTGAGACAACATAATAAAAATAACAAATATGCAAGCAGTGCCAATTATAAATAACATTTACAATGGAACAAAGTTTGTGGTTTGATTTTTTTGCTTGCTTGTTTAGGGTATTTTGGCTTTTTTTTCCTTGTCCTATCCATTTTACAACAAGCAGGGATGGGGCTTATTCCTCTGAATAAATCTCCGCTTCCCCAGCTGGAGGAAAGGGGCCAAAGGCAGAGAGAGACATCGGAACGCTGTAGCTCAGCTACGTGTGTTATTACATTGCAACACTCACGATTATTATCACAGGGGCCATAAAATGGGGCTCTTTTCAAGACTCTTTGAGTTTCCACGAACAGCTGCTGCCAGCTGAGGAATTTGGGCTGCACTACATGTAATTCCCAGCCGTGATCATCAGCAGCTGCTCTCCCAGCGGAGGCAGCCTCTCCAGCAGCTGACTGCTCTCCCCTGCTCCAGGTCCAGTTCTGCTGCATCCCACTGACAGGCAGCAGCCCTCCCAGGGGTGAATGCCCTTAGTGATGCCCTGAGTGGACTCTGGAGCAAATGAGGCGAATGGTAAGCTTATGGGGTCAGGATACTTAGTCATGGAAAATAACAGGACTCAAGGAGTGCTTTCTGGAAGGATGGCAAGTTGCTTGAGGGCAGCCTTGACTGCTTTCACTTAGAGAAGTTCACCGATGCTTTCCCAGGCTATGTTCTTCACTGTTTACCACAAAGTTGTTCTATATTGTGCAGGATTTGCAAATAGGAGTAATTTCATTATTTGCATCCTACATCCATAATGTAATAAATAATTGTCTTTCTTTACAGAGAAGTATCTACAGCCTCTTTCTCCCACTTTTGAAGTAAAAGTTTGTTCTCCACCCTCTCCTCACTTGCTAGGAAATCAGCAGTAATAATTTAAAAGAAAAAATTCAGAAAGCCTGAAAAATTAGAAAACTATTTATCTCAAGTTATTTTTCTAAGATATATAAAAAAAACAGTGTCCATTGGAATGCATTAGACTACTAAAATACATTGTTAAAGGTTATTCTCAGCCATTTCTCAGACTTGTTTTCTGCTCAACAGTCTGTAAGAGTCATGTTGCATTAAGATCCATTTTGGACTTATTTTTATCACACATTATTATTTTTGTATAACTCTGACCCTTTTCATAGGAAAAAACAGGAAACTGAACTCCAGCCCCTGCTGAGGTGTCATCTCACAAAGTCAGACATACTGACATGTTACCACACTGGGTTTTTTCCCAAATATTTACAGCATTGCTTCCCAGAACAGAGTGAAGAACGCAGAAAAACAGAAACAAATTCACACATTATGATCAAATGCATAATTTCCATTATCATAGTACTAAGATTTATAAAGGCCCTAGCAAAGGTTTACAAATTAGTGCATTGCTGTAACTGCTCTTTTCCATTTCCACCCACTCTGTGTCGTGAACGCATATTTCGAAGTATAACGGATGTTGTATGCTACAGATGTTATGAATTATTTTTCAGTGCTAGTCACATTTTTGGTACAGATAGATTCAGCCTCCTGGCTCCAACAGCTAATACCTCAGAGTAATGATATATTCTTGAAACTAAAAATCAAGCAACTTCCTTTTCTGTGTTCTTTCTAACTGACTTTTAATTACAAAGGTCTGGAAGGTATATACCTTCTCAGTAAGCACAGAAATACTTTCAAAAAGCAGAAGAATATTCTGAAATAATCATGAGACTTCAGGGATTAAGACATTAGATTAAAAAAAAAATCAAACATGAGTTCTCTGAACTCATAGAATTGCCAGCTTTACATTTCCCACTGTCATGGTTACAGACATAAAACATCCCATCAGAGAACAGCAACTGTCCTCTGTGATTCATGCAGTCTGCCAGCACCATGTGCGCAATGGCTTTAGTCAAAGTGGATGCAATGCAGATGTACTAGTTATGAGTACTCACGCATTAAGGTGAACCATCTATTTCTTACGAGTATTTACAGTAGTCAGAAGAGAGCATTTCAATGACTCATAAAAGTGAGCATTATTTAACAAATTACGTGTTGAATTACCCTTTTGAGTAACATAATTTGATGTTTGCCCAATCTGCAGTTTTAAGGAGCAGGTAACAGACACCAATTTAAGGCTAGCTCCCTCAATCTGTACTTTGGGATTTACCAGAATTAGCACTAACATAATGGAACAGCCATAAGAGTGATTTGGGGTGGAGGGGGGAGATATCTTCTCTGGTTTCAAGTAAACTTACCCCTTCCTGTTCTGACCACACGGTCATTGCACAGCCCTAGTTTTATTATGACCTGGGGGCAGAGATATGTTCCTGGTTATTTTGGGTACTTCCAAACATAACATGGCCATTTTTAATAAATGTTGTAGGGTTGTTTTCAACCTAATTCCACACATGAAAACAATGGAAGGAGACACTGTGACTCTGTCTGGACACAGTGAATAACATTTAAATAAATGTTGAGAGAGAATTTTCTGACTCAATCAGGGAATCTGCAGACCTGCTAGTTCTCTCTTTCCACTAGATGATGTTGGATATATCCTTGTAACTCTTAGATATTTTGAGCATTTTACTCTTTTATTTTGTTAGTTATTTAGTGATAGACCTTCCCCAGCTCAGCTATCACTGTAAAAGTCATCTTCTGCAGTCCAGAGGATGTAAACTCTCTGCCATGGAGCAAGACAATAAATAAATTTTGCCCCCTCACCCTGAAAATAGTAAGATTTCCATCCAGTTATTATTTTAAATTCCTCTTGTATCTGAAACTTTCTGTACATCTCCTTTTCTAAACATTTTTGTTATTATTTCCCTTGGAAAAGCAAGATTTTCCTTTCTATGTCCATACTGCCCATTATTTTCTTCAAAGCATTCCTATCATGTTTATCTTCCTGGTCTTCTTCCATTTACTTTCTCCTTTTTCATTTTTATCCTAGAATCTGCTCATTATCTAGTATCTGCCTTCTGTTGTTGCTTTCTGGGCTGCTGCTACTATATAAACTTTATTAGCACCTTTTGCCTTTCCATTTCCATTCTTACTTCCCAGTGGTAAAGAATTAGTACAAGCATCCCAGTTTGAAGGTGTGGAAATCAAAGCTGAAGATCTAATTGAACTTATGGAAAGAAATCACATCAGAGCTGAATGATAACATAGTTTTATAGTCCTGTTTGACTAACTCACTTATGTCTTTGCTCCTGCACCTCTTAGGTAGTTATTCAGCAAAAAGTTTGGCTATTGCACCACTACAAGCACTCTTCCTCCATGTCACCCTAAAAAATAAATCATTATCAGCCTGTTTAGCTTCTGAGGCCCACACTGGAGCAGTGGAAGGGAGAAATTGCACTCCAGAATACAAACTGAGGTCATCCTAGACTTTCACACTTTAGATGGTACAGGAGGTGCAGGCAGAAATTGGTTCTGGAACAACCTATTGCACAATTATTTCGTGATGATGATGTATTATAGTACCAGATTGCAGCCTCTTTTACACTTGCAAGTTTTAAATGCTTTAACATTTCTATAAATAACCTGTCATTTTGTTCTTTGGCCTTTAAATCCACAAAGTTGCCACAAAATTAGGTTGCAGAAAAGGTTTCTTGTTTTCACTACTTTTTAAAATATAAGTATTTATTGCATTCCTTTCTTATTGAAATCAAAACTGCAAGCATCTTCTCCTTAACAGTTTTTTGTAGCAACTCAAAACCCTCCAAATAAATCCCAGGAAACAAACACAAAAGTGGTATGGGATGCTATCCTGGGTGCCCTCTCACTTGAGAACATGCACTCAGAGAGCACAAAACTTCTTTAAGTACTGCTTTTCACCTTTTTCATTCCCTATTGACTGCCTAAGAAGTTTTCAGTAGAGTTGCCTAGATAGCAAATATAACCCTTCTAACAACAGGGTCATTTGTACAGAGCTGTTCAAGTCCCATAATTGGTCCCATAAGTTGAAAACTACAATTCAGTCAACCCCAACTCCCAGAAAAACCTGTGCAGGCATGGTCCTTGGTCTTAAGATCCCTTTGTGTCTATGTTCATCATTTCCATCTCTTTACTTGCAGAGAAGTCAATAAGCAAGTTCTATTTCATTTATTTATTCTGCTTTCGTAAGGGACACAGTAGGACAACAATGCTCTGCATGAATGACCCCTTAAATATAATACAGCCAAAGAGACCAAGAATTCCAGTATTTGTCAATATTGTTTGTCAACGAAAGCATGTAAAGCAGGAGAAAGAAGTTAAAAAAATTCAATGTATTTTGAAGGAAAAGATAAAATTTTATCCAGGAAAAAATACTGCTTTTTTTCCTGCAACCTGATTATCTTCTTTCATACCACTTCCTTTTAATCAGGTCCAGGACATGGGTAAAGTAAAATGCAGACCAGTGAGTCTAAAGTTGATAAGGAGGAGACACTGTCAAATCTGTGTTAGAGAGAGATGGTTTGAGAATCTGTTTAAAAATAAAACCTTTTCTAAATACCATGGTAACTGGACTCTGAAAGCACAGTTTTCCTGAGCAGCTGGAGGCTAGTATTGGCAGTCCCTTGTTGCTATCGTTAGTGGCTTTACATAGGACCCAAATTTCTAGGTCACCTCCCTGTTGGCAGAGGGTTCTCAGTGACCGTTGGGAAGGAGCCTTTGGACTCTTCAGCTCTTTCTAAGGCTTGGCTGTGAACCTTTCGCTGTTGAATAGCACAGAGTTTATGTTGTGAAAACACAGATAGTTTTTAAATAGTTATATGTCTTACCAAATAATACACTCTATAAAAGTGTTAAGAACGTAATACACATACTATAGATGTTTATAACACTAGTAGGTATCAGCAGTGATTTAGTATGTTTTAAGCACTGCAATCACTTTCCATGGCTTATAATAACTGACTCACATTCTACTAGCTATCTATTAGCTATTTCTTTGTGCATTGGGAAATTTTAGAAACTAACCCTTGTTACAGTGCAAAACAGAAAACAATCATTTCTTGTATCACTTGGACTTGGCAGCCAGGATTTCCATTGCTGCCACTAGGCTTTCTTAAATGGCATTGCCTAGTTTTAAGAAAGTAAACAAATCTAAAAAAAAAAAAAGAAAAAAACACACAAAGTTGGTAACTGTCACCTTGGAGTGAGCAGCTAATAAATAAGGGAGGTATTTACAGTAGATTAATTTTCGCCTAGAATCGTGTTTATCAACCGGAACATCAGCAATTCAGGTTTCAATGTAACAAGGCCTGTCTTTCACTGTTACACTGGCAAAAGCTAATGACATCTTGTTAATATAAAGCAGTCTACATCCAGGTCAATACATTTTTTGTCTTGACAACTTTTGAAGAGTATTTACTAATTATTTGGTTCTTGACTTATTTTTTCAGGCTGTGCTAAGTACAGGGCTTTATTTCATGCTTCCAAGGCATCCCAAAAAATTGTATCTAAGAAGACTGAATACAAAAATTTTAGTAATCCATGGCAAATTTTTTACAAAATAATGCTGGTAACCCAAGTTTATATTTTCTATGCTTCAATTTTATCACACATAACTTTATTAAACTGAAAGTAAGTTGTATAGCCTCAAGTGGTCATTGAGGCCCTGTGTTGGCAGTTTAATTCTCCAAGAGTGGTTTATCATTTCTGGCACTGACACCCAACTTAGAGAGGATGAACTGCCCAATTGGGCAGCTGCCTAATTGTACCCATGTCTGTGAAAGAAGCCCAGATGAATTGTGGATAGCTAACATCACCTGAGATCACTCCTATATTACAGATAATGCCTGTAATCCTTCATATAGGTCCTCTAGTCTGATCTCCAACATATTAGAGTATTACAATTGACCCAGTTAGCGTGTGGAAAGCCCAACAATTTGTGTTTGACTGCCATAGTTATATTTGGCTATAAAATATTGTCAACAAAGGCACTTGTTTTAAAGGCTTGGCAACTAGAATGCAAATTAACAAAAGCTTTTATTTAAAAATTATATTTGTTAATGTCTGGCCACTTATGGATCTGTGCTTTCTCTTATTTCATCTTCAGAAATCTGCAAGATTTTGAGCTAAACATTTAGCTTTAAAAATTGTAGTTTTGAAAGGCTGGTAAATATTTAAATGAATATAGGGATTCTAAAGCTAAGTACACAATACTAATTAATCCTAATCCTATCCCATCCAATCCAATGACTGAAAATGATCACCAATAAGGTATGTACTATTTTTCTTTAAAAAGATTTCATGTTGACAGCAAAAGTTCACACTAATTTATATCCTAAAGGAGATAATTTCCTTTATAATGAGAGATGGGGTTCCTAAATGGAGTCATGATCAGAATAAGGGTGCTCAAATGTTTATCGAAAATTTTATACAAGGAGGTAAATCACCTTTTGTCAAAAAATAAATTAGCTGTTGTCACTTTACCATGGTTCAGCTGTTGAAGAGCCATCAGTTAATACAGTTCAGACACTGTGTTCAGATAAACTCCCTCATGTTACCAGATCTCTGGAATAATGGTTTACATATCTGTGTGATTTTCTCCCACTGGTCTCAAAGTGCTTTTCAAACACACACTCCAACACCCATGCTAAGCTTTAATATACCCTTCTTTACTTTATGGCTGGAGAAACCCTGCATTTCTGAGCTGTGAGAAAACTTCAGTTTAAGCTGTGATACTGCTTGAATTTTGATTACTGACATCCATCTCCTGCACACCTTTTGGAGACCACGAAACCTCCATGGAGGCAGCAGGGCTGAAGGGACACCCCTACGTCCTGTGAAGTCTCCAAGGAAGGTGATCTCATTGCATTCTGCAGAACATAGGCACTTCTCACTTCGTAAGGGGCTGCCAGACTTATCTGAAGGTGAAATAAAGCTCTGACCACCACTTACAAATGCACATATAGAGCATTCTGCATCCGCTGCAGGGCCAAATAATTACACATGCATCTTCCTGCCTTCCAGGGTGTTCTGGGAGGAACCTGTTCTTGGGACTCCCTTTGGGAGGATGAGACCTTAAATGGAATGGTTACTCCTTGCTGGGGCTTTTAATGAGGCATGTTTGCCTGGCCAACTGACTGCACATCTTCCCTGTATTTATTATTTTAAAACAGGAAGAGCTGCCTCTGACCAATTGTATCAGCTACTCCCCACCTGTAGTGTGTGCTAACTAGGAAGATGTTTGTGATTTCTATGGAAAGTCTGGCTATAACATAGTAATGCCTTATACTGAGGCATGATTAAAAGTGAACCTGCAGTTCCCTTTTAGCAACAGGAGGCATTTGAGAAAAGGCAGCACTTTAAAAGATACTGCAGTGGCCTTCCTTGATGAGATCCTTGAGCCTGTTGCACAAAGGTAATACATCTCATATAAGCTGTGCACACGGGGTTCTGCTCTTGATCTGTCAGTAACCACAGCTCAGAGAGAATTCTTCAGGGTGTGAGAAGACAGAATACTCCTTCCTGCTAACTCAGCCTTTGGCTTGGAGGCAAAATAAATTAATTCAGAGGTATGTGCTTAGGAAGATGTGACTGAAGCTTAAAACTACAAGAATGCAAAAATTCAGCTGACAAGAGTGTAATTGGACTACAGGGCATTTTTTCACTGTTTTTCTTGAATTTGGATTTTTTTTTTTTTTTATTATTCCCATTCAGTGCTCATGAGACAAGGGGCAAATCTGATCTCTGGACCCTGAATGTGACAGTTCTGTGGTTTATTCACCATCAGACAGTTGTCCTTTTCCTTACAAAGCAAGAGTTTAGAAATAGCAAATGTCCCTTTAGGCACAAAAAGGAGCATACTGGGGAAGAGGAGACATCTCCACAGGTAGCCCAAATTAGGGTCTCCCAGCTAACTTAACCCTGACATGCTCTCTGCATCCAGGGGCTCATGACTGCAAAGAGACCTCATTCCACACCAAACAGTGAGTGGAAGAAAGGATCCGATCCAGATCTCAACTTTCCTTTGTGGGACTTAATTTAGTAAGCTCTTAATATATCCATGGGATGAGTCTTGTTATTGCCTGCAATTTTTTTGTTAATTAGTGCCCATGGAACTAGATGACTAAATTGGATAATTCTGGGGGAGAAAGGCAGCTAATTTGGTTGGGTCAGAAATGCACAGAGCTGAAAGGAGAGGTAAGCCAGGAGCGGTGGTTTGCAGGGAGTTGGAACAGTCATTGCTGATTTCATGGCTCCCGCTTGCACATTGTCTTCCTGATCATTGTGCCCCAAGCACCCTTCAGAGAATCATAGAATCATCTTGGTTGGAAAAGACCTTTAAGATAATTGAGGCCAACTGCCAACCTCACACTGGCACTAAACCATGTCCCTAAGAACCTCATCTATGAGTCTTTTAAACATCTCCAGGGATGGTGACTCCACCACTTTTCTGGGCAACCTGTTCCAATGCCTGACAAACCTTTCCATGAAGAAGTTTTTCCTGATATCCTATCTATATTCTCCCTGGCACAACTTGAGGCCATTTCCTCTCACCCTATTGCTTGTTATTTGTGAGAAGAGACCATGCTCCATGCTACAACCTCCTTCCAGGTAGTCGTAAAGAGCAATAAGGTCTCCCTTCAGCCTCCTTTTCTCCAGGCTATACAGCCCCAGTTCCCTCCAGGAGCATACTAAGTTGTCCTGGCAGGACCTCCCCAGTTTGCAACAAAATTTTGAGCAGTTGGTGCCAGCTGCTGGCTTTCCTCAACTCAACAGGTAAATCTGACCTTGTCTGAGTCTCACACAGAAATGGATTCAAGGCCATAGGAGAGTGGAAGGCAGACTTTCTTGTGAACCGGCAACACGCAACTGTCCTGTCCCTGCTCACAGGGGCAGCCATGGGACCTCTGCCCTGGTGAGCAACTTGGGCCATGACCCATCAGGGGCTGTCCTAGCCACATGTGACAAGGACAGATGAGACTTAAGGCTGGGAAACTCTGAATGGTTGTTACTTCCCTGAGCTCTGCCAGGGAGATATTATTTATTTTTCAGGGCTGCGTATTTTAAGCCCTGGGAGATGTTTCTTCCTTCGTGCCCAGAGGCTGGGTGTTATCAGCCCAGCTGCTTCAAAAGGAGAGTCTCTTTGTTGCAGTATCTGCAGCACATGGGTTTAAACCAAGCTCAAAGTATACCTCTTATCGCCCCTCTTGAAATTATCTGGGAAACACAGACCTGAGGCCTTAATTGCTGTATTTCTGGGTCTCCTTGTCAGTGTCAGACTCTGTTAACCCAGAATCATCTGTAGACAGTAGACTGTCATGCAACCCTTTGGAAACCATATGTGTGTGAAAAAGAACTGAATGAACATGGGGGCAAATACAGCTAAAAAACATTCTTGTGTGAATATCTCTACTTTTTGAACAAGTGAAAGCTCCTTACATTCTTCAGAGTTGAAGCAGACTGGGGACGAGTTCCCAAAATAACTTAAATTCCATCAGCATTAGCCAGTGTAACAGTAAAACCTACGACCTTCCTAGCATGTGGGGCAACTTCCTCCCCACTCCCCACCCTGCATTTGCTACTTTCTGGTACCTAAATGGTAAAAAAAAAATAAAAAATAAAATCTTTCAACAGGGACAGTACTGTGAAAGCTTTATGAATGCATGGCTAGGTTAGTCCATGCTCATTTGTGCAACTTGGCTCTCATTGTTCACTGGGTCTTTGCCAAACGTATCTGTTGTGTAATTATGTGGCTCGCTTTAATAAATTCACAGAAGTTTCTAGGGATGTAACTAATGATTCCCCCTCCTTTCTGTAATTATACGGCACCCATCACGATGAAACTTGGGTCCTAATTGGTGGATTTGTGCTATGATTTACAGCAATTATCAAAGCCAATGCTATAACACAGGAAAATAGAAACACTTAGCTATATATTTAAACAGCTATGAGAAGACTTAAAAACCAATTAACTCTATAACATCATAAGAGAAGTTATTTGTCTGTCCACCAAACAAATGGCCTAATTTCCTTGTGAGCAAACACAACTCTAATTTTCTGCACCGCACACTAACTTAGACTGAATAATACTGGCTTAAACCAAGAGCAGCCTCACTGAAGTCAACTTCATTACTTGAGATCTCTGCATGGGAAAGTCAAATATAGTGATGCCACGCATGTCTTCACATCCTGCTGGTCTGACTGTGCAGACAAACCCTTGTATGTGAAAGAGTAAGGGAAGTTTGTGAGAAAGGTTCTCATGGTTTCAGCTTGAATAACGTCTAAGAAAGATATTTAATAAGGAGCTCCAAAATGTGTTCATTGTTTTGGAGTCTTTCCAAGCTCTTTCCTCCAAAGAGCTGTTTCCAGCACATATGATTCAGGGCTGGTTATTCCATGCTCATATATTCCAATGGAAATGGAATGATTTCTATATTGAGGTACTAGACAGTATTATTAAGGATGTTAGAGCTTAGACCATGCAATTTAGAACCTTTTAAAATGTTTCCATCCCCACAACTGACCTCTCTGAATTTATTTAATATGCATTTGAAGGCGTAGCCTTGAAAAGTTATTTTCTCTGCTACAGAAATCTGACGTATTTCAAAGAACAAATGAAATGTACATACACAAAATGTACATTAAAAAGTCAAAGTTTCTTTGTGGTCACAACAAACATCCATCTTGCCAGGGCTTTATGGCCTACTTCATATAGTACATTGTAGGTAACAGTAATTGTAGGATATTTCTTTGACAAAAACCCAGTTATGGAGTAGCAGTGTGCAGCAGCCTCATCATCTCAGCTACAAACCCCTGGCTAGAATGTAAGTACATACCCTATGAAGATATTCTTGGGCTTACCTAGGTCAGAGCACTGCACCACGCGAAGATGGCACTGGCAACGAAAGGGGCACACTGGTCCAAATCCAGATATGACAGGGTCATCTGTCGGAGGCATATCGGCCGACCCTTCATCCTCCAGCATAAAGTCAAAGAGGCCCTGCTGGTGGAACGGCTTGGCCAAGCATGCTGGCAGCAGTAGGACGAAGAGAAGAGCCAGCCTCATGGCTTAGTTCATAGACTCCGGGCACAACCTAGGAATAAGAGTAGGAGATTTATGAAAAAAGTAGCTGTTTCCCGTAGCTGCACAGTTCCTGCTGAAGGAGGTCCAGTGTATCCACCAATTGCATAACTGTTCCTTTCAATAAATGAAAACTGAATAGTGAAAATAGGACAGTTATGTGATAGGACTCTAGTAACTGCTTGTCAATAGGCCTTTTTTTTTTTAAAAAAGAGCAGTTTAAAGGCAACTGTAAACACATCTGTTTGCACATTTAGAGTAATATTTATTAGGAACAGGCAGCACTGTCAACTTTGTTATGCAAAACAGTCAACACAATAAGCCACATTTTCCATGTGTCTGTTTTCTGCTAGTGTAACAGTCTATTTGATTTCATTAGTATTTGTTTCATAGCAATGAGTTTGTCCCCTGGGGATGAACCTGAGGTTCCCAAACTCACTGTAATGCAGTATTTCATGTCTTGAGAACTATTTTTTTTTTAAGTGCAAGCTTCCTGTGTGTTTTAAATTATAGCCTAGTAAAACTGACTGAGAAAGAGTAGGGTCTAGTGATTGGGCAGAGAGAGAGGGGAAGAGCTTTAGTTGTTTAAATGAGCTATACTTCTTTCCCAGTTTAAACAGCACAATAAAATACAATACAATGTTGTTCTATATTGGACATTCTTGGCTTTCCTTACAAATTTTTGGCTTGGGGATTTTATGATATAAACAACGTACCCTGAAAATCCTCTGCTTTGCACTATATAAGCATTTGAATTGATGCTTGTAGTATTGTCAGCACACTTTCTAATGGAACTTCAGGGCCTCATTCTGCAGACTTTCATGCTCAGGAACAACTTCACAGAAGTATATATTGCCATAGAGGTTAACAAGGAAAACTGCTTAAATACGTGTTCTCAGGACCTAGGCCTAAATGCATTTAAACACACTGTATATTGAGCTATTTGTGTTGTGCACTAAGGAGAAACTACAAAACAGCTGTTTGCAGGTTTTGTATTAAGGCTGTGTAGATCAGCTAACTTTCTGAAGAATATTTTTTTTTTTTTATATTTATTTCATATGAAGAACCTTATATTTTACCAACCTCCATGGGTTTGAAAAACAACTCACGAAAAAAAATATGAAGAAAACTGCCTTCAAGTATCCAAGTGACAGAAAGGCAAACTTGTCATTTATTTAGGAGCCTTTTCTTAAAATGTCCTGAATACAGATGTTGCTCTTTGTAAAGAAAGCAAAAATGTCCACTTGCTTCTTCAGGTCAATAACTTCTGAAATGCCTTGTCTGGGCACTAGCTGGGATTCATTTTTTTTCTAGCAGAAGTTATCTAACAGTTAGGGGCGGGGTATAGCATTTCTCAGCTCCATATTGACTAATGGAAAGATTAAAAAAATGGGAGAGAGACAGAGGAGGAGGACTGTCTCACTCTTTATGTTGACATATGGAACCTACCAGGTAGATGACTAACTTGGGCATCTGATGTTAGGTGCGAGTGGTATGCTGGGGCCTCTCTTTCTAGAATAGTATATCCAGGTGCTCTAACAGGTGTAGTTAGTATATTAAAAAAAAAAAAAAAAGCTAAATAAATAAAAAACACGGGCTTGGAATTAGATACAATCTATATTGTGTCTGGGTTCAATTTCCTTTATGAGTTTTTACCCACAGTTGCAAATAATGCAATCCTGCAGAAACCTTCAGGGCTCAGTCTTGAGACAATGATAAGGTTACCTTATGAGATATGCTAGTGTTTTAAAATCATATCTTACATTTCTGTAATCTACCTAACAGGAAAATGGGTATCTAACATCCTCAGATGTCCCAAACATTTCAAAGTTACTTCAGGTGCAGTAAAACGCCATTTCTGTTTCCTCTTTAAAAGGCATAATCAGTTTATTAGTTGCACCTGAAAGTATTTTCTGTTCCTGGAGCAGACATACTACCCACTGCATGAACTGAGGGGTTTTGCAGACCCTACTGTCAACTAGAGGACCAGAGCACTTTAGCATGTCCTGTTAGCCCAAGTTGGTGCCGTGCAAACTCGTGCCATGTCACAGGGCCAGGCTGTGTGCCCGTGTGGGACATCCTCCTGCCCTGGCCACCCACCAACATCGGGGCTGTGTCCCTTCCCCAGGAACATCCCCTTGATGCTTGCAGAGTGCACAGGGACAAGCAAAGACGTCACAACAAATCAGTGTTAATACATGGTGATGAGTTCATACCACGGTTTAATCTAAAACACGATTTTTTAAATAATCATTGTTACGTATGAATTATTGTAAAATAAAATAAAAAAAAAAAACAACAAAAAGCAATTTATTAATAAGCTGATGCAGGAAGACAAATTTGCTAAATCATCACCATTCATCCTAACAAACTGCCCTGTGAAAATGATCAGTGAAACATTACCCTAGTAGAAATTATTTTTCAGAATGTACATTAACATCAATAAACATTGGGAATACTGCACACCAACCCTGGCATGAAACTGGCAGTTAGTACCTTTTAAAGAGCTTCCCCAGCTCTTTTTTACATATTTGTATATTTTTAAAATATTTTTAAATATTTAAAACTGCTTATATCCCCCGCCAGGGTCACTGGTGAAGCACCATTCATTTCAAGAATCAGGATCTTATCCTGGAGTGAAATTACTACCCCTCGAAAAACCCAGAACAATGCAAAGGCACTTTGGAAGTGTCTTCACACTTCTCATTCACATTAATATTGATGATTTCACCTATCTCAGTTAAACCCTGTAGCAGGCCTTTTCCTTTGGTCCCTGTTCTGTCAAAATTATAAAAAAATCAGTAAGAGCTATTTATAAATAAAAACTGCAGGACAACAAAGGATATCAAGGATCAGAGAAAACAGCAGATACAAGCTACATATTAGTCAGGAATTAGGAATAGATATTTGCCTGCATGTTTTTCTCCGTACATGTATTTATACTGCAGACACATATCTGTTGCTATTGTTTGCATGTGTAAATGAACATAAGCAGTTAGAGAAAAAAATATATACAAAGCTGTACTAGTAAGAAATGTTTACATTTCACTTACAAAAAAAATAGAGAGGAGGAAAAAAAACTGAGCTCTTAAAGGTCTGTGACACAATATTTATGTCTGCAGGACATAGCTGTTTAAATTTGCTTTAATTATGTGTTTACAATGAGGAAGACTTTTCCACAAACAGAGGAAACTATACCATAGACTTGGCCACATTTCAGTTTAAAATACCACTGGAAAAATGCCTCATCAGTTCACGTCACCACTGTATTGGTGGTCTTCTTGTCAGTTTACCTTAATATTAAGTTTTAAATATTAGTTCACCTACTGTCAGATATCTCTCAAAATGCTACAAAAGACAAGTTAAACAATACATGCAGTTAAAAAAAAAATCCCCCTACATTATGTTTTACCCATTTTGTGTAGTAAAGTCTAGATGTGCAAAAATAGGAGTTGAAAGTTTTAAAGAGATTAAAACTGTATTAACAGGAGTTCCAACTCCAGGAATTTTCTATTATTTCATTCATAGAAACCTCCTTTACGTGCAAGTCCCTTGTTTGTACACTGTAACATAACACTTTCTAACATTACAAAGGCATACACTGAGCCTGTTTAACTAACTGCTAAGTATTTTTTTCTCTGAAATTGAAACTATATTCATTAATGTTTGTAATATATATGAAGAAACACAAATGAAAGAGAAATCACAGAGTGCAGTTTAAAGCAGAAATGTAAGAACTCACACATTTTTTACACTCGCTATATCAACAATTCTAAACACTGGATTGCAAACAGAGAATATACTGCTGCAAAAGTTTACAGCAAGGAAAAAGAAAGGGCTATAGCAGTGCTTATACAAATCAAAACAAGAGACAGAACAGTCAAATAAACAGTAGGAAATCTGCACAGTCCTTGAGAATGCATACTCGTGTTCCCAAGAAACAAAAGTGCTGGATACAAAACTTAACATTGCTAAACATTTAGAAGGATTTTTTCCTTGCTTCTCTTAAAACTCAGCTAGTTCTTGCCGTAGACTTGCCTGAAGTTTTATTAGTGCAGCATAGTTCAGGAGAATTACTGAAAACCATACCTTTTAATCCAGGGATTTGCAACAGGAGCTCTCAAAGCTGAGATGTAATTAAACTAAATATTCAACCCAGGCAAAAGGCTTTGCAGGTGTGGAAAGGAGGAGGGGGTAAGTTCAGCTCAGTGACTGTCACTTGGTGGAAAACCCTCCTGCTTCTATTCCATAGCACAGTTAAAAAATAAGGTTTCTCTCAATGAACACAATCCAGGCTGACACCCACATTAGATCATATGGTAATGATATGTCTCCTGTATTGTAGCCAGAAACTTTATCAGGTCTTTTGCTTTCTTTTCCTCCTTTTTTCTTTTTCATTTGCTTTATTTCTTTTTCGTCTGTTTAGAATCCCAAACTTGCACACTATAAGACAAATACTTAGCTGTAATTCAACTTATCTTTTTTTTATGTCCCTGTAACATATATTTAGGAACGTTTTCTTGGTTTTAACTATGTTTTTTTTTCTGACTCATTACTGAGAAAAAATTTTGGCTGTTCCTTTTGTTTATAGTATTTGTAATTCAAGGAAATGATATAAAATTAATCTTGGAGTTAGTAAAAGTGGAGATTAATATCAGAAAAAGGGGGTAGCTTTAGGTAAAACTATTTAAGCAGATATCAACCTGCCTTTGCTCTTGCTATAATCTTTGTCAAACCAAGTAGTATACAGTGTAATATACTATTATCCTGTCTAATAGTAGTTTTTATGTATTTATTGAAACTACAGCATGTTTTTGATATATATGAAAATCATGTTTTCATTAGTAGAATGATTCTAATATTTGTGGTTAGAACTGCTTTATATAAACTTTGCTTTTTTTTTTTTTTTT
>VWYH01004274.1:387964-403057 GCA_013399365.1 Pampusana beccarii | reverse complement strand
TTTTTGTTTGTTTTTTCTTTTTTAGGAGACAGTGGAGCTTTTTTAAAAGATAAAAGGAAAAATGTATCTGACTTATTGTTCAGATTTATATTTTATTTTAGTAATTTCTGGTTTGATGCAAACACCAGTGAAAGCTAAACTGCAGTTTCTCTATTCCTGCACAATTTTACAAGTCTAGCAAACTGAAAGGAGAGCAAATACAATAATTACTATTTATTTAGTAATCCAAACACATTGTGAACATGTGTAGTTACCCTGTGCTGTTAGCTGTCCTATCTAAATACTGGAGGCTTGTGCCTCTGTGTTTTGACTTGTATCCTTTTATTTCTGCCCTTAGGCTAAGACCAGGTGCAAATCTGAAGTTAAAGCCTATAAAATGTGAAATGATGTTTAAAAGAAGTCTGAATTTTTAGAAATGTAATAAACTCTTGACATTTTAGCTATTCTCTTCATTTAATTTCAAGAAGAACCATTAAAACTGCTCTTATAATTGTCCTCCTTTGGCGGAAGAAAACATGGTAGAATAATTGGCTGCTAGTTTTGGTCAGTGTAGCACAAAGGTGTAATCAGACATCTTACATTAGAGCTTCTTTATATAGTTCACTCTAAAAGTTGGAGATGTCTCCTCTTCCTCAGACTCCTAGTCCATGAGATAACTTCTTTCCCCTTCCTCTCCACTGGATTCAAGACTGCTAATGGTTTTTATTGTGACATTTTTCTACATATGATTAGTGGTGTTTCAAGCTTTCATGCTTAAAACAAAGACTTATCTTTATCCAGAAGTGTCACCATGAGGCTTGCTGAAATCTTGGCTGCATCTTAGTAATGTCAGTTATTTGAACCTTGGTCACCAGCTGCATCTGGTGTTTAAAAACATTTCAAAGCAAGATTTTGATGAGGAACAGGTCAGGGTAAACTTCTTGTCGGTTTGCTTCACATAACCCATTTTTCCAGTAAAATCATACTACATTTGTTCTGATATCTACTACAGGGTCAAAAGGTGTTATAATTTAATAGCTTAGTCACCTCTTTGGAGGCACAGGGAGAGATGGACAGCCACTTCTTTTTTGTCCCAGATATTAGGGAGAGTCAAACAAAAATATAAAGATCAAGGTGGGAACAGGTGTAGCACAGGATGCTTGCTGGCGTTACCACCTTTAGGAATTATGAAAACACTTGTGCTGCCTGTCGAGACCCAGAAATTGAAGAGGTATGTGTCAGGCATCCATCCTCTCTTGAAATGTTATGTGGAGTACATGGAGGTCTGAGCAACTAAATGGGAGAGGACTTATGACACTGAATGTTGGTGCAGTACCCTTTTAAATGTTTTGAGTCATTTGTGTGTTTTCATGGGAATGTCAGATCCTTTCTGGTACAAATATTCCTTTAATCCCACTCTTTGCCCCCTGCAATGTCACTCAGAAGACAAACAACTTTGAAAAAAATGCAACCCAACAATAATATTAAGTCACTATGTTATTTTAAGGCCCATGGCCATACACAAGGCCTAGCATTGATAAGCTCTCCTTCCCAGTCTGATCTGCTTTGACTACAGCTTAGTCAATATAGCAAAAATAATTATTAGAGCAATCATGGTTTGTATATGACTTTATTACTCCAATTGAACAAACTTACAGGGTTACATGCTGCTCCAGATACAGATTCCCAGAACGTTACAGGCAACTGCATGTTAATGTTATTTATGTAACAGTCTTTTTTATTAAATTTTGATAGATAGCATCTGCTTCATTTGCTCACAGCTTATTTTGCGGACCTTTCAAAGGGCAGTGGCAAGAGAGAAGACAGGAAGCCTGCCTGCCTGCTGTTGACGGTTCTGCCCAGGTCCAGTGGAAGTCTCTGCAGGAAGGAGATGAGCAGCTGCCTTGCAAGGAGCAAACATACCCTGGGGCAAGAGCTCCTGGAGCGTGGGGCTGGGAGAGAGGCACTTCCAGCAGGCACCCAGTGCTGCCAGCACAGGTTGCAGACTCCTCGGAAGAAAGGGGAGCTGATATAATCCACCCCTGGGGATAGAAAGAAAAGCGCTTTTTTAGGGAGCGTGGGGGAAAAAAAAAGAGGGTAGCATTTATTGCAATCCAGAATGTTACTGGAATCAAACCAAAGCAGGACAGTATCTGCCCTGCAGGAATACAGTGGCACAGAGATTCAGGTTCTTCCTCATACTAAGTTTCCACTAAAAAAATAAAAAGAAAAAAAGAAAAAGAAAAAAAAAGGGGGGCATTTTTCTTGGGCTGCCTTCTAATAGATCCCAGATTTGATGATCAAAGACTGGCCAGCGTTGTTATGGTTGTTGTGGTAAGGAAGAGGGGCAGGCAAATCTGCCTCACAAACCAGCTAGGTGAGTGCCAGTCTCCATCAGGAAGAGATGAAACAAGATCCCCTGTTTGGCTGTCCCTCAGGGACCCTTTCCACACCCTCTACCTCTATATGGCATGCCTGAGCTTTACTAGCTGCTTAGCATGGCATCCTCTGCATTCTCTAATGTATTACTACCTGTCTGTCCTCTCTTTTCTACACTATACATAATAATTTATTCCAGTCACCTGCAGTAAACTGTTCTTTACCGTAGCAATGGAGTTCCTCTACTAAAAATGCGAGTAAATATTGACCTAAGCTTCATAAACATTGACCCAGGTAAATATTGACCCAGGCACAAACTGACAAAGTAGCTAAAGAGACAGAAATGTAATTTCTGGGTATTCTGAGTATCAAAGTTTCCTTCAGTCCTCTGTGACCTCAGAAATGGTAGTCCTGAACTTGACATTTCTACAGATCAAATGGACCAATGTATCAGATTTTGGATGTGTGCTACCAGCAGCATTATTTTTCTGTGGGCGTGAAAGTGCTTCTTGAAAAACTGAACAAAGTGCAACAAAACTTCAAAGAAAGAGCCCTCTCTTTGGAGGAATAATCTCTTCTGTCACTGTCTGTCTTCCCTTTTCCCCCTTTTCCACTCAGCAAGACCAATGTACTGTGTACCCCTCACAGTCATCTCCGTGCTCCCTTCTGAAGGGAGTCTGTGGGATCCACAGGTCACCCTAGGAAACAATTTCAAACTGTCCTCAGCTGAAGTGTCTGATGTGATCATGCACTTCACTTTGGCCTCTTTTTCTATGCAAAGACCAATCTGTTTCGGTACTCAGCAACGGCTTTCCTTCCCACTGGCATTTTATTCTCTTCCAAATCAAATTTTTTTGTGCAGGTGTATCCAGCAGCTGCAGGAGCTAACCACATATCATTGTAGCCTTACTATTCACTAGCATTTCAAATGCTCTGAACTTCCACTGTAGAAGACGAAGCCTGTCCTAAATATTCCTCACACTTTTGCAGTGTAGGCACGCATTTTGAGATCACCGTTACCTCTCTCAGTAAATGCAGCGAATATGTAAAAGTAGAATTTGTATGAGTCCCCCCAGCTCCTAGACATCCTAGAAACAAAGAGTGAGAGAAAAGTAAAAGTGATAGTGGACCAAAGACTCCAGAACCTCGCTTTGGCTTTACCTCTTCACCTTTAATGTACTAGTACTCAGTACCATTTGCTGTGTTTCAGTAATAGACAGCATTAGATTTTGTTCCCGCCTGTCTTCTGTTTGAGTGTCAGCAGTCTCCTGCTCTCTGGAAAATCTCTTAAATGAAGGAAAGGGTGTGTGGGTAGGTGCCCCTCATCAACAGTACCAGGAAGCTACAACTCCCTATGGAAGACACCTTCCCAAGGAAGGGTTACCCTGAGAGTGTGGGCCATGAAAGTGGGAGTGATGACTTCAGAAGAGAGAGGATTTGTTTAGGTAAGAGGAGATGAAATTTCAAGTAAGCAGCTGTTTCATCAGATTTTGGCCTTTCTTTATATTTTGCAGTATCTTGAGCTGGAGTCCAACTATTGCCAAGGTTCAAATGAAAGATCCAAACCTTAATTCTCATTTTGATGACCCTTAGATCATGCTCTGAACAAGCCTCATCATCCCAGCTGGATTACACAATACCCCAGAAAAGGATGACAGTAATTCGTGCAAATGTTGGAACTATACTCCTTGCATGTCCTCTGTTAGTCAGGGGTTATGAACCAGCATTCAGAATGAGACACATCCTGTACAGATATGAACATCCTATTCCCAGATTACGAAAAACATGTGAATGGCCAAGTCATCCTTGATTTCCAATTTAGTCATCACAAAGAGTAAACTTTTTCAGGGAGAGCTAGTGACTGTATTACCAAGGAAAGTCCTGAAACAGAGTAGAACAGAAATAAAGGATGTTTACAGTAGGGTTTGTGTCCATGTCTCTGTATTAAAATGCTCTTTTTTGTATGTTGGCAATCTACTGAGGAAATAAATAATTTCTAACTTCAGCTAAACATAAAAAAGATTACTTCCAAGATATAAGCAATAATATAATAAAACTTAGCAGTTTTGTTTGGATTGTGTGACCTGACTATAGAGAGGAACTGCTGAGAATCTTAAGTTAGATGGTGATGAGTTACATGAGAACCAACCCTGTCAAATGCAAAAGACATAACCTTTGAAGTAACTCACTGCATTTGAGACAATTTAAAAACATAACAAAGAAAAATATTGATGTGGGAGAAGAGTCCAAAAAGCACAGATGATAATCTAGCATTCAAGGTGGAGAAGTGACGATGAGAACACTATACACTTTAGTCAAATTTTACCTGATTTGAAAACATGGAAAAGTGGAATACAAGCTTCTTTAGGAAGGACAAAATGGAACTTCATAAAGAAAGAGCAGTAGAATGATTTAAATTCATTTTCGTACTATCCTGGCTGAGAATTAAAAAACAAACAAACAAACAAACAAACTTGAATATTTTATAAATATTTTTCTATCAATATACTGTCAGACTGCTTCCAATTCCAAGATCACTTGGAATTAGAGTCATCAGCCGTTACATACTTCGAGGTTACGATATTGTTCACAGAACAGTCTTCAAAATATCCATTGCATTTCATAAAGCATCTAAAGACTTCAAATGGCCATTAACCAGATCTGGGCTTTCTTTTAAGTACTACTTAAAGAATTTTCTACTTTTATTCTTATAAATAAGCTCTTTACAGGATTGTTCAGCAGTAATTTTCCATAGTCAACCTAGATGAAACAGCGAGGTTTTCTAAACAAAACAGAGTTTATTTCTACATGCAAAAATTTCTTACATGATGGCAATTCCTTCAGTTCTTGAATTACAGTGGAATGTTTACCCTATTGGCAATCAGAAAAAAAGTGAAGACTATCCTTTTTCTACATTATTCATTGGTTTATTTCCTTCTTTAAAACCTGTTTTTCAGTTATTTCTTTGTTCTATATCATGTTACTGGAGCAACCTTCTGTTCCAAAAGGACCAGCTACATTGTAATTTAGAGCATAACACACACGTTCATTGTGTTTCCACTGAATAAAAGTTAAACTATACTTTAATTATTAATATTCTTGGTTTGCATTTATTAGTTTCACTTTTGGTCTTTTTTGTTTTCTTGGATTTTTTTTGGGGGGGGTGTATTTTAGATATAAGTACATAACAGATGGATTTATGAGCATGCTTGGACGCACCTCCAGGAGACATAAATCACACCATTTTATTGAAATTGCAGCATCCTGTGATGTATGTCATTTCAAAATTCAGCCACTGAATTTCTTGACTCATCTTCAACTATCATAATATACCAGGAACCCAAAACCTTAGAAATCTAAGTCAAGATTTGGAAGAGTGACTAACAGATTTCAGAAATATCTTTAATAGATTTTACTTCCAAAGAGCATTTTTTGGAAATCAGGTATTGCACAATGCACTCGAAGATAGATGCAGAAAACAACCAGGCACCCACACTGACTAATCACTTTTGAAATCTCATCGTATTGAAATAGTTTGAATCTACTAGCTAAATTTAAGAAATTAGTTACTTTGCCTTACATGTAGAAATTGAACAGGATGTTTCAAAATGAATATATTAGCTCTTTGTAACAAGATGGAAAGCTCGTCTCTGAAGAAGCCACACATATGCTTGCAAGCAAAAATCTATTCATAGATTGTTCTTCATCTATAAAACCAAAACCACTGGAAGTGGATCTCAAGACTTGGACAGGTTAGAACAGTCATTTGTCATGTTGTTAAAGGCCTTCCAGTGTGTTCCTGAACTCTGTGTCTCCTCCAAAGTGTTTGAATCAGCTCCACAAGAGAAATTACCTGTCTTTCAGTCACAATTCGAAAATTCAGGTCTCCAAGGAGTTCACACTGTATGTAAGCGGTCCATAGACTGAAGTATCTTTTTTGTGTCACTTTAAAATGACAAGCATTTAGCAAAACTAGCAATGGAATTAAGCCATGAAAATAAACAATTGTTTTACAAATTATAGCATATAAGAGAGAAAAACGGGTTTTAAAAATAAATCCAAGAAAATTTGAATAATTTAGAAGACTTTGTAGAATCTTTCAGGCCTAACAAAACCTTACTTTTGTGGCTTTATTGTTTTAGCATTTTTTTTCACCTATCAATTTATGGCTGTAATTTATGTTATATTTTAGCCTAAAAGACATCTGCTATTTAGTCTGAAGTGCCTATCTACTAATCAGAATCTATTTGTCAACTGCACATCCAGGACAGAAACCCATATGGTTTACAAAGAGTCCATTTTGCAACCTCAATTCTCCTTCCAGATCCCAAAGATCCAACAGAATAAACCTCTGGATTATGGATTATAGCAGGTTTGCAGGGGCAATTTAGGGTTACTTCAGGCTAAGATTGCTTTAATACATCTTTAGTTTTTTACGTGGCCTTGAAACTCTAAACTTCAAGTCACCTGGAGTCACCGGGCTTTCTTATATTCTTCGTTATAAGAGTTAACAGGACGTACAGGAGATGGCATTGCTGGGCTGAGAGACTTAATGGCCTGACCAGTCTGAGGAACTCGAGTGTTCAACTATAACAACAATAAAATGTGTCGCTCTAGGGGTAGATCTCTATTCCATCTCTTGCCACCACTTCACATAGTCTCATTTCTTGGTATATTCCGACTCCTCTATACAAACACTACTGGCCAGCCATTTTATACGAATTTAGAACAAAGTTAGGGAGTTCCCACCGTCTACTGAAATTATCCCTCTTTTCCTGCCACCCTCTCCACAATTTCTTAGATTTTTTGTTCATTTAAGCATTTGGTGCTATTTTCCAAAGCAAACAGCCTCCTCATGTCATTTCTTTTTTAAACGGTGAATTGATAATTTATTATGGTCTGTTTCAGATTAAAGGAGAGCAAAATTGGTGGCACTGAAAAAGTACAAAATGTATGAAATGTAACTGCCAAATACTCAAGAGACAGCAAAATGTTTTTTGTAGTTTTCAAAAGTATTATTTGAATCTTGAAAGATGGTTCAGCCTGTCTGAGATGATTTTTTTTAATGGTTTCTCTTGTAGTATTATACCTCAAGATATTTTATTTTTAAAAAATGAAACCATAATATGATCTCCTGTTTATAAGAAAAGATTGGTGGCTGTAGAATATGAAAATTCACATTCTTGTATTTCAGGTCTGAAGCTTTTAAAAATAATGTCAGATATCTTTCATCAAGGAAAGATAGAGTAAAATTACTGCTTTATAATGAAAGTTTGTACAATTTTTATTGTAGCTTGAATTTAGATTTCTTACTAGAATGAGAATTGCTCAGCATGTTCTAAAAAAAAAAAAAAAAGTGAATTTGACTTTTACAGTTTCTCATTCTTCACCAAAATAATTGTTTAAGTGTGTATTTTTGTCTTGTTCAGTCAAGAAGTGATGTGCATTTAGGGATTTGACATTTTGATACTGAGGATAGATAAGCCTTGTGCTGGGTGCTAAGTAAGACTATAAAAAATATTGTGGTGACCCTATGATTCCTATGACTATAAACTTTTGAGTCAGTGCTGCTGGCAATTATGTAGCAAATTAGGACAAAATGTAACTTAATTATTTGATTAATATGACATTTCTAAACATCCAGAGTATTTCACCCTCTTTTTTCCTAGTTTCATTTTGTTTGTATAAAGCTGGTGAAAAAAAGCGACCAATATGACATATGAAACAGTTTTACCAATCTCTGATCCACAATGTGGCCTTTGCCCAGACTTCCCAGGCTTCAGTATAAAAGCTTGATTTTGGTTTAGTTCTTCTGCTTACTGAATATTGGATTTTGCGTTAGCTTTTCTAAACTCCAAGAAGTAGTCCAAGAACAATCAACTCATGATTACAGCAAGTACAGAAAACTGTGCATCAATTTCTTAATTCTTCCAGTCTCTTTGCTTTTGGAGAACAGTGTACTCCATATAGGCACAAAAATATTCTCTATTACCGTGAGCAATGGCTTTATATCCACATGCATTTTTATTTAGAACCTTCAGAATTACATTATTTTATCAGAATATGTTTTTGCTTTTCTTTATAATCATCCAGCTCTTTGAAGAGAAAAAGACCCAAAATATCAGATAGGAATTCTGATTGTCTGAGATGTGCGTATAAAAAAAGTTCAAAAGTATTTAACAGAAAACTATATTGGTTTTTAGTATTTTGAAAACAGCCAACACGATCAAATGGAACATTAATGGAAAATTGTATTGTTACTATAGAGCTCTGTTCTACATCCTGTTAGATGTAAAAATTCTGTTGAAAGAATCTCATTCATTATTTGGTTCTCTTGGGTTTTGAGTAATTTCTATAAAAGCACATTTATTTTATTCCTATTTAACTCAATAAGTTTTTCAACGAGAGTGACCATAAGCTGAAGTCCCACATCTCTTTTATTT
The DNA here is from genome assembly GCA_013399365.1 of Pampusana beccarii. Lineage (NCBI taxonomy): Eukaryota > Metazoa > Chordata > Aves > Columbiformes > Columbidae > Pampusana > Pampusana beccarii. Next base: position 394,256 of record VWYH01004274.1, on the reverse strand, counting down.
AAATGAACATCACTCATTAGCCAGCTATATATTACATAGTAAATATGACACAGTTGACATAGTGTTTGCTGGGTTGCCAAGCATAATGGAGTGGTTTCCTTCAGTGTCCATTAACTTCTGGGAAAAAAGGTATATTCTATCTAAGGTAAGCTAACACAATTAATTTGGCACAAGTTGCATGGGTTGTGGGTCTGAAAAAAATGTAGACACCAGTGTGATCAACACTCTTGATGCTGATATGCTTTTAAGCTGATAACCCAACAGCACTTTATAAACTGCATGCTACCTCTGCAAAGCAGAAGCTCCAGCACACATTTTCTCAGCCGTGGTATTCCACTGCAAGCTTGTGACAAAGTGCAACATGACAATCACACTGATAATAGCAATGTAAGAGAGAGAAAAAAGGAGATCACTTTGTCCACCTTCCTGCTGTGAGGAAGCACTGAATGAAAAACCTCTCAGAGATGCTGATTCTCCCACTGTGGCTGTTTCTGTTCCCTGTGCCCAGGCAAATCCAGGACGGCTGCACTCCCCGGCACTGGATCCTATTACTCAGCTCTGCTGATGTCTATTAAAGCTTTCCCAATAGCAAACATGAATCTCTGCTGCAAATTAAGCCACTCTTTGTTCTACTTCTTGTGGGACTACTCATCACAGTCTTCGTAGCAATGTTTTGCGTACATAGAGTGTCATCATTTCCTCCTCAAAACTTCTCTGAATAACTGCTAATCCACTAATCATTTCTCTTAAGTTACATCTTTTTTTAAATTTTATTTTCCCAATCCTCTTATGATTCATTTATTCTACCACAGATTCTCTCGATTTATTCTTAAAATGGGATATCTAACACTTTGTATGACTTTCACCAGAGCCTAGAAGAGTGGAGTAATCAGCCTCTATGCCTTGTCTACTACACTAGAAAGTCTTGTGCTTTTATCTCTGTGGTGGTATTTATTGACAGTAAAGAGTTTTCAAAAGGTTTGACTCTTGGTCTAGTTACCTTTTCCTTGAAAGTGATTAAATCTGTTCTTATTTTTAGCCTTAACAAATTGAAAGGAAAACCTGGTTTTGGACAAAAAGAGATTTTTTTTTTTTTTTTAATGAATATTTGTCACTGTATTATGTTTTCTTACATGTCTTCAAATTCTATGAAAAAGAGCAAACCTCTACTGTCATATCCAATACAAAGGCACTGTACCACCTACAATGTGAAAATTACAAATTATTTCAGATTATCACATCTTGTAGCCTGGCTTCTGCTTTTGTGGAAAAATGATGACACTGACTGTCTGTGAACAATATTCTTGACATTGCCAAGGATTTCCATGGTGGTATTATAATCACATTTTAAAGAATTCCAAGGTGGACTATTTGAATACCTGGCCTTCCCTCACAGCCACTAATTAGCTCACTTACAGTAATGAAACAAAATCTACATCCAGTGGATAATTATCCTACTTCAAAATCCAACAAAATAGTTCACAGATCAAAACCAAAAGCTTCTCTAAAAACAAATTCTGAAATAAGAAGGAAGAGTTGACACAAAGTTCTCAGGTTGAAGTAGTGCAAAAAATTACCGTCTTGAATTCTTGGCTTTTTTGTAGACTTCAGGATTAGCTGAATCAACAAACACGAGTTCAGCTGTTGAAAAGCTAATGTAAAAATACCTTTCTCCAGGGTCGACAGTGAACATCAGTGCCAAAGCTCTGAAAATTATCCTAAAACTAGGACTAAAAACATTTTATTCTGGTTGCTTTTGTCTAATTTGAGGTACTGATTGTGTGGCCACATAAATCAGTGATAGGAGAACCCAGTAAAAGCAGCTCTGATCAGATTGAAGTCAAACTCCATTGTGTCTTGAAGGCAGAGTAAAAGATCAGCAACAGAAATATACACATAATCTGCCTATTTCTGAACATTGTTCTGAATTTAACAGACAATGAATGAAACTGGACATCTACTTCTAATGTCTGGAGTAGCGGATCTTTCTGAGACTGCAAAAAAAAACCAAAGTCATGCAAAAAATTACTGTTTTCCTTGAGGAACTAGAGACTTAGATTTCTTCAGTTTGTCTGGTGTAAATACTGCATTTATTATAAGGTTATGTTCATCCTACTATAACCAGGTCAACAGCAGTAATTTAAATTGGACTGGTTTAGTTTTTTTCACTCTTGCAGAAAGCATTTATAAATATTTCAGGTGAGGTACATATTATTTCATAGAAGTCTTGTTGTTTGTATAATTTGGTCCGAAGAAAGATTCCTGTCTTTTCATATTGGTCTGAAGGAAGAAAATATGGAGTAAATTTGAAATGCCATTGAACCTGGGTTTTCCTCTTCACTGATACAATAAAAATGAGAATGGAACTTTTATAGCAACCCATTCCAAATGAACCAGTTACTGAGAGAACATATTAATACCAAGACATGCAATAATGTGACTTGTAGATGTGAAAGAATAGCCAGGCAATTTTAAAACTGTAGTTCAACAGGATTGTAGAGTCATATAGAGACAGTAGAGTTTTTTCTGGCACTGAAGGGACTGTTGGCAATACAGATATTTTCATGTGAAATCCATTCTTGGAGAGTGGATATGGAAAAAGCAAAGTAGTTATATTCATTATATTTTGTACTAAATGTTACTAAGACATTTCAGTATGCAAAAACGTGTATCCATTGAATATCTTAAAAGTTTATGCTCTATTACATAGTGTTATAAATAGTAAGTGGTATATGGGAATAAGGATCTCTTGTGAAAAAAATACGTCACTTGAATAAGATTGAACATGAATAAATAAAAGGGGGGAGGGGAGAAGGAAGACAGAAAAGGGGGGAAGGAGAGGGGTAGATAGAAAAAGATTAAAATTCAAGCTACGTCTATTGCTTACCAGACCAAATCACTTTAAGTTTTCCTCCACTAGCACATATATTTTTCTGACATCTTTTCCCACTTTTCACCAACGAGACTTAAGAAATATGTACGTTTGAACACCCCCACAGGGTTATACTTCGACTTTATCTCATGCTGAGAAATTTTTTCAGTTGCTTCTAAAAAAAGGAACCCGCATTGCTACAAGGCAAATTCTGTGTTCAAAGTTTCTTAATTTAAAAAATAGGCTTTTTAAAAAATTTCTAAGTGACAGGTAGAGTGGACTGAACACTGGAATAATACCATTAGGCACTAGAGTCCTTTCAAGCTTGTATGTCACACAGAGGCCACTGAAAGCAATCTGGCTGCTCACTGACCTCTGCCAGAGCAGGCTTTGCCTGGACATTGCATCTGGGCTGCCCTGGTGTAGTTCTAGGTTTATGCCATGTATGATAAGGCAGAAGAGTAAAGGCTGTCACAAGCATGTCAGAAAGCTTGTGCAGCTGATGTAGGATGGGTCCGGAGAGAAGCACAAGGCTTGGAGGCATTCACAAATTAGTAGGCAAATCTGTTTACTAGATATGCAATTTTTTCCTGAGGTTTGTAAATCAAATATTTATTTCCTTTATTTAACAATTTTTTGTTTGCTTTATCTAACAAATAATGCTGCTCTTTGGAGCAAGTGAGTTTTTTCCCCTCCAAATGCATTCAGCTTAGCACATAATTTAAAAGCAAACTTCTTTTTTTTGCAAGAAGCAGGAAGTTCTAAATGCTTATTTAAAAGAGGGCAATGAACGCTTCCCAGTATGATGTAAAATAAATACCATTCTCAATCACATATTGTCCAGACAGACACAGTATAAATAGAATATATGAGAGACCGTGAGAAAACTGCCTGAATTAAGAGGCTGAGATATGAAAATAGTCTGAATAGTACTATTATTTACTCAAGAGTATTTTTCTTTTTCTTCAGATCCACCTCTTTTGTCTTATAACAGAACACTGAAAAATGAGCAACTTTTTTCTCCCAAATAGTTTACAAAGACAATTCTGTGTGACATTCTGAATAAGAAATATTGTAATATTTTAAAATTGTTGTAATTTTAATGTAATATTAAAGTAATATTGTAATATTTTTTCCATTGTTATTTACCAACAACCATCATAGTAAAAAAGACTTAGAAACAGATTTTCCAAAATAAGTGCCAGGGATCAGAAACAAACATTTCCCTCCAAAATCAAACTTTTTTACCAAATTCTGTTCAGGCATTTTAAAGGTTCTTCTGATAAACTTGTGTTTGAATGGGTGCCCAAGTTAAAGGACTTATGCTAACTCCTTCATTTTACTGCACACGGAGAATTATTTTTTTTCTTAAATTTCAGGGGATGTTGGATATGACCCTAAACAAATAGGTCAATTTTGTGCATCAACTCAGTTGTGTTTGCTCAGTGGGAGATGTGGGAATTCAGCACTTCTAAAATGAGGCCACATATCTGGATACAAGTATTTATTTTGGGAATTGTATTAGAAAATCTAAGCTACTGTGAAATCATGTATGAATAAAACATTATGGAAAGAGTAACCAGACATTTCACATTGTGAAAAACAAAAGTGCTGGCTCACATACACTTTAATAAAGATTTGTACTTTACTTCTGCAGAACACATTTAGAACCATTACTAATTTCACTAATATAGACTTTGTCCATACTGCATATATTCTCCACAAATGGTGAGAAACTGCACAGCATATCACAGTTTCAGTGTCTAGCATTTTATCTTTCCTTGGCATGGGATTGGACTGACATTCTTCATGTAGGGATATTTGGGTAATATATGTAATATACTGCTTTGTGTTAGTTACAGCTGAGTTTTATTTTATTATCATACAGATGCAGAGTACCTGAGTAGGCAGAGTACCAGCCACTGCCAGTGAATTAATATTCACTCTATTAACCAGACAGAATGCACAGGCTTCTTGGCAGCATTTCCCTTTGCTAATAATATCACTTACAGCTTTTTAATGTGCTTGGAGTACTTCTAAATATCAAGTAGAAGAGGTTTATATATAAGAAAATGTATTTCTGCCATATTAAAAGTTGAAACAATAGAAAGTTTGAGGTTGTAAAGCTTTTGATTGTCTGGCTATAAGTGTTTCTTATCAGGTATTTATCTAGTAACAAGAAAATAAGGCTTATTTGTTATTTCAGGTCTCTAGGAGCTATGGTATAAATCTTAATATTAAAATGACATGTATTTGAGTGACACTTTAAAGACTGATTTTTATGTTCCATCCATGTGATCTTTTTGAAGGATGCCATTAGTTTGCATACAGCAGCACTCATGAAACTACAGAGATGTTGGCCAAAGTAAGAACTTGAAAACAACAGAAGTCACTGAACTCAAGTAACTTGTTCTTGGCAAATAACTTATCTTTCAAAAACAGACCATTTCTGCCTTTGAATTCTTCAGTGTAAGTGATTTTAAAATATACTGATATTTGTTGTAATTTCTGCTGAGCAAAGGGTTGAGAAATTATTGGAGGTAGCATTCAGCTATTCATTTGAAACAACTTTCACATATACATAAGTTCTGAAAAAATAAATAGATACTGAAAGGAATGTAATTTACAACTTATGAGAATATTTGAAAATATTTTGCCCTCATAGACACTCAAATGTAGTGATAACTCAGAGTTCATTGCAGTTTAAATACTCTTTACTCCCAGCAGGTGTGAAATTTCCAGCTCACATGTTTTCACACAGAGATTTCATGGGCACTGACTCTTCTCTTAGAAACCACTTCACATTTTCTGAATATTCTTACAGCTGTTTAAGATTTTGAATATGATTCATGTAGACAAGTGATCTCTAGGATCCTACAGATAAATTATTGCTTGCATTATCCTGAGTTAAAATTATACCTTATAAGATGGTCATAAATATTAGTCAACCTAGTAACTGTAAATATTAGGTAACATACTGGTCTTGACACGCCTGTTCATATTTCTTGATGCACCTTGTAGATACATCCAAGAAGTGTGGATGTAATATGGAATTGAAATTGCTAGTAGGGAATAATTTTCTTCTCCAATAAAAGACATAGCTAAAACATAAACCACCTATTATTAGGTATATTGTCTGAACTCTTAACACAGTACTTTTTTCCTCATTGCTAAACAAACCTGCTGGGCCAAATTCTTGAGGTCTGCCTCTTGAGCACAATAGCCAACAGTATCTAATGAGAAGGGGTCAAGAAATTACAGGGCCTGTAACAACCTCGTCAAACCTTAGTGTTCCAGGCATTGAAACATATCCCAGAACTCCCAATTATTAAAAAGAAAAAAAAAAAAAAAAAGAAAATCTTCTTTATACTTTGCTCTTTGATGGTATTTTCTCATCTACCAAGAATCATCAGTTGCGAA